>QXTE01000014.1:18609540-18681746 GCA_003942145.1 Platysternon megacephalum | reverse complement strand
CCTGCCCTGCCCACAGCCAGCCCCACACCCACCTGCCCTGTCCGCAGCCAGCCCCACACACCCCTGTCTCCAGCCAGCCCCTCTTGCACCCCCATGCCCGAAGCCAGCCAGCCCCGCAGCCTGTCAGGTTATTCATTTATTTTTATTAAATATGTAGACTAAATAATGAAATTAATAAATTTTCAAGCCAAATGTGTATTAATTCTAATGAACAATGCCACATTATGCAGTATTCATTTTTGAAAGTGTACAATAAGCGATGCTCTGGGGGGTGGGGGGCGCAAGGTGGAAGTTTCGCCTAGGGCGCAAAATATCCTTGCACCGGCCCTGCTTAGCACAGCCAAGGATTGGGCTGTCGGTGCATGATGGTGGTGCAGGGTGACAAGTGTAGAGTCACAGAACGTCAGGGTGGGAAGGGACCTCAGGGGGTCATCTAGTTCCNTGGTTTGATCACAGTCTGTAAGTACCTAAACGGGGAACAAATATTTAATAATGGGCTCTTCGGTCTAGCAGAGACAGGGATCACATGAGCCAATGTCTTGAAGCTGAAGTTGGACAAATTCTCTTTTTCCTCTTTGAAAAAAAGAGTGAACCCAACAATTACCATTGGTAAATCCAATCTCAATTCCTTGTAAATTGGAACAAATATTAACAGGAAAACAAAACTCTAAAGAGCCAAAGATAAAAGCACAACCAGTAACAAGCAACATGGATTCATACCGAACAAATCCCGGCTGACAAACCTGGTCATTTTCGAGGCAATTGCAATATGAGATCCTGCAAGGTGTGACTGAGCTATAAAGTACAGGCCATGGCCTTAGCAACATGTACCTCATCCTGTCCTACCTGGAGAGTAACTGCCAATTAGCTGAGGTGTGAGCTTTGCCACGTGGAATGAGCGAAGCCTGAAGGACCATAGACAAAGTGCACTAATAAGCAGCATGGCTGGACACATTTTGCTTAAAAAAAAAAAAAAAATCCCATAAAAATGGGATTTTATCATAAATGAATTTTTTCATGAGAAAATTTCATTTTCAATTAAGAGTTTTTCTAATGTAAATTGCAAAATGAAACAAAATTCAAATACTGATTGTGACGGTACCTCCCATAAGGCTTTATGGAAATATGCTTATGAATGTAAATATGTAACATAACTAGAATGTGTTTGATGCTACATATGCCATGTAACATATCTCTGTAAAGGTTATGATCTACTGAATGTGTTAATCCTATTTGTATGCATGTAGCATTTTTGTATTCGAAGTTATGAATGTTATGAATGTTAGCTGTGTACTGGCTTGATTTCTAAATAACCTTAGTAGAGCATTTGGTCAGTTCCTGGAGAAAGGAATGTTGAAGTTAAGGACCTAATCAAGAAACACTTAAAGGACAATGGATCTTGGAATGCTCCAATCCACATAAGAAGTCTACTCGAGGACGTTCAAGGTAGCATGTAAACAATGGATGCTACCTGTAAAAACTGTGAGTCATGCATGGACATGTGACTGGCCCAGGTGACTCCTAAACTCCATCTTGGAGCTGGACTTTGCATAGGAGTGAGGAGGGGGGTCTCCACCCACAAGAGAAAGTCTATTTAAGCCCATGGGAGACCCTTCCATTTGATCTTCAGCTGGCTAAAGAGATAGCCTCTCTACCCCCCAGGATACCTGAAAGAAACTGGAACAAAGGACAGTGTGCAAGGGGTGTGAGTGATTGCTGGACCCAGGCTAAAAGGAGATTAGTCTGTAAAAGGGAGCATTCTGGAACTGGTGAGGATCTTATCTGTATTCAGTTTGATTAGACATAGATTTGCGTGTCTTATTTTATTTTGCTTGGTGACTTACTTTGTTCTGTCTGTTACTACTTGGAACCACTTAAATCCTACTTTCTGTATTTAATAAAATCACTTTTTACTTATTAATTAACCCAGAGTATGTATTAATACCTGGGGGCGGCAAACAGCTGTGCATATCTCTCTATCAGTGTTATAGAGGTCGAACAATTTATGAGTTTACCTTGTATAAGCTTTATACAGGATAAAACGGATTTATTTGGGTTTAACCCCCATTGGGAGTTGGGCATCTGAGTGTTAAAGACAGGAACACTTCTGTAAGCTGCTTTCAGTCAAGCCTGCAGCTTTGGGGCAAGTAATTCAGACCCTGGGTCTTTGTGGGAGCAGACAGGTGTGTCTGGCTCAGCAAGACAGGGTGCTGGGGTCCTGAGCTGGCAGGGAGAGCAGGGGCAGAAGTGATCTTGGCACATCGGGCGGCAGCTCCCAAGGTGGGTTCTGTGACCCAACCCGTCACACTGATTTCGTTTTATTTGGCAATCCAATTTCAGTTTGGTGTGCAAAAACCAAAATACGGTCCAAATAAGGGAGTTTGGTTTTTTCCCCTTTTGCTGCTCCTTTTCTGTCATTTCCCACAATGAATGACTAAGAACTTTGGGCTGCACTTTTTCAATATTTCTTTCTTCCTTTTCCCACTCTGTAACTTTTCAAAACTTGTCTCCCTTTGGACAGGTAAAAGGAAAAGTGAAGCTGGCTCGCTCTGCTCCTTAGTAACATTTGAAAGGCTCAGGAAGACTCCCAAGCAGCGACCCTGTGAGCTGACCCCTGGCCCTGGTCACACAGCAGCAGGTGCCAGCTCTAGGTGCTGACTCCCAGCTGCATGGCAGTGAACACCCATCCCCAGCCCAGGGTCTGCAACCATGGGCACCGACCCTGGGCTCCAGTGGGTGCTGGCCCAGGGCACCGCCCCCCACCTCTGACCACGCAGGACTTGCTGTGAAAAGTAATATTAACAAACATACAAATATCACTTTTCACAGCATTATTTTTATTATTGACTCTGCAAAAAAACCCTACATAAATACATTACAATGAGCTGGACGTGTCTATGTGCATATTTATTTGTTTTTTTCCTACAGTTAATCAAGTATTTTAGGAAAAAGTGTCACTCTGAGGCCACCAAAAAAATTGTTGTGTGAACCCCTTCCGGTACTGTCTGTAGCCAATGAGAGAGGCCTGAGGGTGAGCAAGGGCAGCAGACTCAGGCCCTTTGGAGCGAGGTTTCCAAAATCACAACTTGGTCTCCATTCCCTGCACCCCTAGGATCCTGCGAACGCTCATTACTGCATTTCACAGCAGGTAGCGCTGACTGCTGGGCGGAGCTCCATTGACCCCAGCAGGTCTGGTAACTCCACTGTCATTGGCAGGGCTGAGCCGTTGACATCACAAAGGTGGAGAGGACGGCGGAAAGATGCACTGCTTGGCCAATGGGCAAGACAATGATAACCACGGCCAAACACGGACAGGGAGAGGAATGATTTGGGGTGCTAAGGGGGTGGGTGCAGATAGGTACCTGGGGATGGAACTGACCGAAGGGCCGTTTAGTCTGAAAGCACGAAAAATCTCTTTCTTTGATTCTTATACAGATGCCCACAGAGTAGGGTCATTTTGTGGACAATTCACAGAACAGGTTCTACCCATTACAAAGCAATGGTCCACCACCCGCCGTCATAAAGAAACCAACATCGCAGGGCCAAATTCATCCCTGGCACACCTCTGCTGGAATCAATACTTACACCAGAGATGAACTGGGCTGAGAAAGCTGAGCCAGGAAAAATATCAGAACAGTCAGGTCTGCTGTGAAATAGTCTCCCAGGTGACACGGTGGAATCCCTGTCATTAGAAACAATTAAAACCAGGCTGGAGAAAACACTAGTGACTGCAGTGCAGAGACCAACCCTGCCCATGGGCTGTGTGATCTAACAACTCTTCATTGCTATAACACACCCATCAAAGCCCACACTCTGCTCAGCTTCCTCATACCGCTAGCCCCTGGACTTCGGGGGTGAGATTAGCAGGGTGAAGCACTAAGGAGTTATAACTCTGCAAATATTTGAATAATCAGCTGCTAAGGTTAGTAGGATACGGGCGCCAGGCTCAGTGCTTGCCTTAGGAAAGAGAAAAATCCAACGCCGGAGTATTTTAAGGCAGAGATTTTTCCATCCAACTGGAGTTGGGAAAAAAGATTCATGAAAAATTGGAGGTCACTGCAGAGCTTGCGAACTGAAATCTCGGAGGGGCTTGGGGTTATTTTTTCTTTTCCAATTAACTTCACCTGCTCTGACTGGGGATTTCACACCCCTCACATGTTAAGTAAATTGGTGTCTGGATTTTGATGAGCTTTGGCAGGAAGGAGTAGCCAGTGAACCAAGAGAAATCCGGAGCTTTGAGATCTTGGGTGCCCAGGATTTTCCAACTTGCATCTGAACCAAAGGATTGATTGCGAGAAACCTTTGGTGAGACTCAAGAACCCTGGGCGATCGTGCTGATGCAATTTCTCATGAAATATTGTTGTGTAAGTCCATTCTTCCAGAACCTCCTCCCGCTGCTGGAGTTTCATTTGGGTTATTTATGCATCGGTGATGTGTTCTGAATGCCTCGCTTACGTTGATGGATATTATACTTGATGTCTTTCCTTCTGTCCCTTTGGTGGTGCGAACGTGAGAAAGGGCACTGAACTTTCGATGACTCTCTTGTATAACTAAAAAAAAACGAAAGTTTTTTTTCTCTGGGTTCAAAAGTTCAGCGCGCGTCAAGAGGCATCAGCTTCTCGGCGCCGAGGCGTGAAGGGCGGGGGGCTTTCAGGGCGGGCTTTAGAGCTGAGGAAAGATCATTATTCTGGGACGCAAATTTGGGAATTCTCGCCCTTGCCAGCCTCACGAACCCCTGTGTTTGGAAAATGACTTGCTGCAACCTTGGCACCCCACCGCAATGGCTCACCGTGCCGTGAGGAGCTCACAGCGAAAGCAGGAATCTCTCATCATTTAATCCAGTGCATTAGCATCTCCTCAGGATCCCCTTGGTCTGCACGTTGCTGAGGTTTGTAGAACCAAAAAACAAGGGCCTTTGTTGGGAGAGATGCGGGGAGGGCAAAGGAAGGAGAGTGACGGGAGAAATCCCACGAATTCCAGCCTTCTCCAGGAATTCTCACAAAAAATTCAGGGCCGGGACCTTCCCAGGTTCAAACCGCCTTCCACACAGATTCACACAAGGCAGCAGAAAGACCATTAAGTCTGAAAATGAGGGTGCTGGCAACACCAGTCTACTGTGGAAAGGAGCCATCATGTCAGGTGGCCAAGAAAAACCAAACCCACTTCTGTGCATGGAAAACCCTCCTCGCTAGTTACAGAGAGTGGCTTTTTAAAGTGAATGGCTGTCTCAGAATGAAAGGCCAAGGGGCTAAATGGAGCACTGAGCCACACAACTACCGGGCAGAGAAACACTGATGGCTCGGCTTTATTGTCACGCAGCCGTTCCTTAATGCTGTTCTGTGTCCTCAGGGGGAGAGCAGGAAAACGAACTCCAGCTTTCTGCAGCAGAGTTCCCAAGGGCGAGGGGCATTCAGCTCCCCACCAGTATCTCTGTTTTCAGGGCGCTGCAGAGTATTTCTAACAGATGCCGTCTGTTTGCCCAGGGAATGCTGCTTTGTAGCTGCTGGGGGGCACGCGCTGGTCAGGAAGACACTGCAGGGACAGATGGAGACAGAGACAAAGGACAGACTTTCCTCTCTTACGCCACCCTGGTCCCTGACTTGCCTCTGGGCAGTTTTCAATCCGTCCGCCCTGGGTCGTTGAGTCCTCAGCCCCAGGAGCTCCCATCCCCAGTGCTTTCCTAGAAACTCGAATACTCCGCCATTGTGCCTCCCAGGACTTTAACGTGCCTCACTTAGCTTCCCTAGGAGAGCCCTGCAGAGCTCCCAGCCCGCCACGAGACAGGCTTGTATAATTATCCCCATTTTCTGGTTGAGTAACCTGAGGTGCAGGGAGGGTAAGTGACTTGCCCAAGGTTACACAGCAAGTCGGCAGAAAAGCCCCCCGCCCCTCCCCACCTTGCTGTCAGCCCTGGCTAGGAGCGCCCCTCCCCTCTGCGCACAGGGCAGCCTGTGACCTTGCTGTTAACAAGGGAGAGGAAAGACAAGAGAGCCGCGTGCACTTCACACAGCAGCTAGCCTCTCAGTAACAGCCCGCCCTGGGCAGGCAGCCAGGCCAGTCACTGGAGAGCTGCTCTAGCCTATTTCCAGGGGTTTGCTTCTCACTGACAGCTAATCTCTACGTGTGCCCCTGTTAAGGGGTTCCCTGACCCAGGAAACTGCCCCACACTCCTCGTGTCTCTTGAGAGCTGAAAGAATCCTTCTGCTTAGCTCCCCTGACTGCAGAGCCCCTGGTCGGTGTGAGCTGCCGTAGCAGAGGACTCAGTGGGAGGGCAGAAGGGCTTGCAGATTGCCCGGGTGCTTAGCTAGCTTCTTTGCTGGGAATCACAGACAGTGTCAGTGGGGCTGGCTTCTCTGGCTCCTGAAGGCTGCAGGCCAATTTTGGGGAGCTAGAGAAACAGCTGATCTAGCACCCTCATTCCTACAGCAATGGGCGCAGTTACTCCCCAGGGGGTGGGGGCAATCAAAGGAAAACAGCAGAGAACAGGGAGAAAATATGAAGGAGGCAAAGCAAAGGCGGAGAAGACAGGGAGCTAGAACACAGGAAAGAAAAGGTGAGAGACAGAATGAATAAATGAGCAAACCCCACAGCAGCTAGAAAGAGGGAGAGCCTGGCTCTGCCAGGGGATGATGCGGGGACAAGTGCGAGCAACATAGCAATGAGATCAGGGGAAGCAAATCCATATGCAGCGTTTAGGTCCATGATCATGGAGGTGATTCATGCTCCTTGACTGTATTGGATTTCCCTGGCAGACGTCCCACATCTCTGTAAACCTGGGGAAGGAAGGAGGGGGATGGTTTGAGCTCTNGGTCGGTGTGAGCTGCCGTAGCAGAGGACTCAGTGGGAGGGCAGAAGGGCTTGCAGATTGCACGGGTGCTTAGCTAGCTTCTTTGCTGGGAATCACAGCCAGTGTCAGTGGGGCTGGCTTCTCTGGCTCCTGAAGGCTGCAGGCTGCAGGCCAATTTTGGGGAGCTAGAGAAACAGCTGATCTAGCACCCTCATTCCTACAGCAATGGGCGCAGTTACTCCCCAGGGGGTGGGGGCAATCAAAGGAAAACAGCAGAGGACAGGGAGAAAATATGAAGGCGGCAAAGCAAAGGCGGAGAAGACAGGGAGCTAGAACACAGGAAAGAAAAGGTGAGAGACAGAACGAATAAATGAGCAAACCCCACAGCAGCTAGAAAGAGGGAGAGCCTGGCTTTGCCGGGGGATGATGCGGGGACAAGTGCGAGCAACATAGCAATGAGATCAGGGGAAGCAAATCCATATGCAGCGTTTAGGTCCATGATCATGGAGGTGATTCATGCTCCTTGACTGTATTGGATTTTGCCGGCAGACGTCCCACATCTCTGTAAACCTGGGGAAGGAAGGAGGGGGATGGTTTGAGCTCCTTGGGATTCTGTAGTGACGTGGTCAGAGACGGTGGTATTCACGTGCACCAGAATGTACCCGCACGCACCTGGCAGCAGCCTGGTTGAGCAGGGGAGCCTGCAGTGCTGTGCAGAGTAGGGGGTGCTGTGTGGAGCAGGCTGGGTGCGCTGTAGGGCAGGGGTATGTGTCGGCGGAAATACACCCCCGTTTTAGCACTCCTCTGTCCCAAGAACCTTGAAAACACAACTGATGTAAAAAGGCCACGAGAGCTAAAAGGAACCAGCACCTGCAACTGGAAGCTGGGACTGGGAAGCCTAAAGACCCCCCGCTATCTTTATATGAAAGGATTCGATTAAGATGGGGCATGCCCTCCGAATCAGTGGCCCAGCCCTGTGCAGAGCTTTAGGTGGCCTGTATTCTGCAAGCTGATTGGGCTCACAGGGCTCGGGCTAAGGGGCTGTTTATTGCGGTGTAGACATCTGGGCTTGGGCTTGAGCTGGGCTCTAGGTCCCTGTGAGGTGGGACCTGCACAAGAGCTCTGTGTGGCTTGAACGCTCGTCTCTCTCTCGCCGACGGACATTGGTTCAGTAAAAGATATTCCCTCCCCCTCCCTTTGTCTCTAATTCTGTATCTTGTGCCAGCGAGTTTCACAGGGTGGTGATACATCAGGCGACAAAGTATTTCAACAGCATTTCATTCCTGGTGACTGTATTTACCTTTCCATTTCATTGACGAGCCCTGTGTTCTGGGGCAGTCGATGGAAATACCCGATTTACCCTCCCTGTAGCAGTTAACATTTCATTCCCTTTTTGTCTCCGTTCTAAACTAAGGAGGAACAATCTTGTCAATCTCTCCTGACATGGCAGTCTCGCTGCACCTACTCACTTTGCCACCTGCCTCTGGAGCCCCCCTTTGCTGCTATCTGACTGTTTTAGAGAGGGTGACCAGAACTGCACATGGTATCCAGGTGACGATGAACCATTGGTTTGTATGACAGCATTAGAATATTTTTAGCATTACTTTCCTCTCCCAGTCCCTTGTACACAGCTGCTGCTGCACAGGAAGCAGAATTTTCCATTGAGCTGTCTGCAGTGACAGCCACATCTTTCTGTCCAAGTGGTTACCGGTAGGGATCCAGCCGTGCGTATGAAGAGTTCAAATTATTCCCTCCAGTAGTTCTGTCAGGGCACAGGTGGCTTGTACCTATCACATACATGATAGCATGCACTGTAGTTGTAGCCGTGTCGGTCGCAGGATATTAGAGAGACGAGGTGGGGGAGGTGATATCTTTTAATACCTCTCCCCCATTGGCTTCCAGAGCTCTTCTTGAGGTCTGGGGAAGGTCGTCCCAGCTAACAGCCAGGTGGACCAGAATGTTTAGCGTAAATAGTTAGCACATATTGTAAGGGACCAGTCAAGGTAGAGTGGCTCATTAACACATCTGTAGTCATAGGACAGAAAGAAGGGGTTAGTGGGTTTTGTGAAAGTCCAAATTAATTATAGCAACAGGTTCTTCTTTGGTCACTGTTTTGTTGATCTGCTCAGAGAAGCGGAGTGACTTGAAGAGGAATGATTTTCCTTTACACAAGCCCACGGGATTGCAGGGGGCGGCAGTCGGTTACATTTGATAGGAAGTTCAGATGATAGTTTTCACGGATCAGGTCGGCTCTGGTTGTTGACATTCCTTTTTTGCTTTACTTTATTATTTTTTCCATAGCCTGTTCCAAAACTGGTACCGACTTCGGATGTCTTTTCTCCCAGCAATGCAAGTCAGCAGAAACCAGTTGTTCTTTGCATTGTGTACATTCATATCATCAGATTTGGACTGCAGTAGTTGTTGGCTAATTGATACACCGGTTCTAATGTCATCAATACTTGCAGCCAAATCTTTGTTTCAACACATGTGGCCTCACACGCTTTAGCCTACAGCTGATGAAAACGTTTGAATATTCAAAATTTTAACTTTTTTTTTTTTTTTGCAAAACGTTTTCCATTTTTGACCAGCTTTGGGAGTGGATAACATTTTTTCAAAATAAAAATTTCAGCTAATACCATTGGTAAAACTTTTATTCTTCTGCATTTTTCTGACGAGCTCTCTTTTGACCTTCGTATTTCCAAGGTAGCAGCGGGCCAGTGCTGTAATCCACATCTGATGTACTTACCCTTTTATCACCTGCTCCTGGTCCAAATTGAGGCCTGTCTTTCAATGAGCGCCATGCGGGCTGGACTATGAGCAGCTGATTGACTTCAGTATAGGGGGGTCCGCCCTGTGGAACACCCTACAGGACCATATATTCATGGAGTTCATGATGTTCCTTTCTGTCCTTGATCCCTGAGGCTAACCTCCTGCATAGCCCTGGCCAGAAAGGGTCACCCGGTGATCCCTGCATCCGGTCCATAACTTTTAGTAGAGCTCGAGCAGATCTTTTAGAAGCAGACACCCAATCTCGGAGGTTCTCCATTTTATTTGTTCTTTCAGGACTGGAGCCTTAGAGCACACATACAGTGTTGCCAACTTCCTCAATTGTATCGTGAGTCTTGTGATTTCTGGTGTATTTCGTAGAGCCCAGCACCTGGAGTCAAGTGACTGGAGAAGAATTAAACCAAGTCAGTTTCTGGCCTTGGCGGCTGCAGAGAAAATCTGGAAACATGAAGCTAGTGCAGCCTGACGAATCAGAAACCAGAAGGCAAACGACTTTATTCAGTTTAGCTAAAACCCCTTCCCTAGCAACATAAACTAAAAAAATGCCTCTTATACTTCAATAAGTGTCCACACGGGAGTTACACTGGTATAACCAGGGCCGGCGCAACCCATTAGGCGACCTAGGCGGTCGCCTAGGGCACGAACATTTGAGGGGCGCCGGCACCCCGGCCGGCCGTAGAAATTTGGGGGCGGGACCTTCCGCCGCTGCTGTTGGGGGCGGGATTTCGGGGGCGGGACCTTCTGCCGCCTAGGGCGCTGGAAATGCTGGTGCCGCTACTGGGTATAACTAGACTGGTTTAAATTCACACCTTGGCTTATACCGGTATAACATTCCCACGTAGACAAGCGCTTGGGGTAGGAACCGCAGTGATAACACAGCTGCATGGAACCACTTCATAACCCTCCCCAAGGCTGGGGCTGTGCTGGGGCTCCTTACTCAGGGCAAGTTGACACTATAAAATTAAGTCGACCTAGGTTACCTCAACGTACAGCCACAAAATCGCTTTTGCACGTCCACACCATGCTCCTCGTGTCGGTAGTGCGTGTCCTCACCAGGAGCGCTTGCACCGATTTAACGGTCAGTGTGGGGCGTTGTGGGACGGCTTCTGAAAGGCCGCAACAGGTGATGTAAGCAATGCAGTATCGACACTGACACTGCGTCGACCCAACCGCCTCGGCCTACGTGCTGCGCCTCGCGCGGAGGTGGAGTTATACAGTCGGCGTAGTGGGCGAGTCACATCAGCGGGAGCAATATGGTAGTGCAGACGCTTACAGAGATCGGTCGACGTCAGCTGCCTTACATTGACCTAACTCCGTAGTGTAGACCAGGGCTCAGGGGTGCTTGCAAGTGAGGCAGCTGGTGCCAGGGGAACTCCCCACTCAGTTTGACAACTGTTCCAGCAGCACCTGAAGGGAGGGAGGCAAGGCCAAGGTGTTGAATTCAAGTCCTGGAGCCACTGGGAGAAACCTGGATTCCCACTCCTGCTATGTCCCTCCACCACTCAGGGGAAACCTGCTCCCGCTCGACGCCCCACTTCAGGCAAGAGACAGCCAGTCCCTCACCCAGCAGCCCCCACCTGGAGTGGGGGGAAAGAGCATGGAACCATTCGATTTGAGGGGAATAGGGAGTCTGGACAACTGCTCTACTGAGGGGTTGTCTCCTGTGTCATCAAGTGAGGGAGAACGTTTTCTCAGGAAGTCCCCTATTAAAATCTGGGCAGAACATCCCTGGGCAGATGGGAGCTAGCAGCCTCAGAGATCCCCATCACGTTTGGGGGATAATTACTGAGATATTGGCCACTGTGCCTAGACCCCAGCAGAGCAGCCAGGTCCCCGCTGACACTGAGGCTAGAAAAGTCACTCTCAGCGCTGGGTGAGCTGCTGCAGATCTTGACAAACAATCGTGCTCATCCTTCTAAGCTGCTATCGGAAGTGTTCTTGGCTGGCACATTAATCTGTTTCAAGGGGCATGAGCACCATTGAAAGCTGGAGCATCAGTTGTCACGAGGGTGAACACAACAGCTGACGGCAGAGCCTCCTGCTCTGGGTTGGGTTCTGCGGGGTAGGATCCCTGGCTCCGGTGGGCAAGTCAGCAGCTCAGGGCAGTTATTGTGGTGTGTTATGCCGGGGGCCAGTTTTGTCTCTGGACATTTTTTCCCTCTTGGTTAGTGCTCCGTGACTGATGGGGATCTCGGTAGAACACAAATTGATTTGCTTGGCTTTCATGGTTGCCTCTGGACTGTAATTACTCAGGCAGGAAAAATTAATTAGTCCAGTGTGGGCTGACTGCTGCCCTCTGAGCAGTGCTGAATCTTAATTGGAGAGCTCCAGAGAAAGGCGCTGATTCACACCACGGTACTGAGGGGCACAGGTTTTTTCCAGGGGCAACGGTTGGTGGGGGCTGAAGGTCACCATGAGAAAAGTGTCGGCTCTGACATTGCCAGCATCATCTTCACGCCCTGTTTAGCCATCAGAACGAGCCCATCGAAACCTGCCTGTCCCTCTCTGAGCTGACAGTGTAACGTTACCCAGGCGCTCTATTTCTGTGCTTAAGGGAATATGCCGAACAGTAGGGAGAGGAAATTCTCCCCAAGATATTGGGTAATTGATTACTGACTATTCCTTTTCTGATGTCTATAGTGCTAACTGCCACAGCGGTATGACACCTAGATATTACAGCGACGGGCGCTATAGAAACCCTAAGGTGGCTGGAACTGAACAGCATAGGCCCTCAGTCGTTAATGCCGTCCTGCAGTTTCCCAGGGATCACCGAGCAGGGTGATACGGGATTGGTGGCTGTACATTCACTTGAGACAGCTGGGAATTTGCCAGAGTAGAGACACTGGATGACAGAGTGGGGTCCCAGCTGAACTCCTGGGCATTCTCAGTGACCCACTGTAGAGTCTAACTCAAGTACTTCATCTTCTAATCATGTCTCTGATGGTTTACGAAGCAGCTTAGAGGGTGGAGGGAAGGCACAGCCAAGCGCTGCAGTGCATTGGTTAGCCTGTGACCATGTACAGTCAGGGGAGCCGGAGAGAACCATCATCTCATCCATCCTCTTCTCCCCTCCCAGAAGGGCTCCTCAACTTAGATTACCCCAGGGCAATTAAACCTCCATTTGAACAGGAAATTGCTCAGGGAGCCTCCGGTTCCTCCTACTCTGCTATGACCCTTACGATGTGGATTCATTCCTGCCTTGGAGCCTCCTGATGCCACACTGGGATGGACCCAGTCCCCCCGCACTGGGACGGAGATGCTTGTGCTTTCTTTGCTTTATAGCCCTGTAAGCAGAGGTGAAAGTAAGCCGGTACGGTACGGCGCACCGCCAAGAGCCAGTACACCGTGCCGGACTGGACCAGCTTCCACGGCAGTGATTTAAAGGGCCCAGGGCTGCTGCTGCTGCGGGGAGCCCCGGGCCCTTTAAAGTGCCCCTGGAGCTCAGGCAGCCGGGCTCGGGCGGGGATCTAAAGGGCCCGGAGCTCCGGACGCTGCAGGGAGCTCCAGGCCCTTTAAATCCCCGCCGGAGCTCTGGGGCTCCCAGCTGCCTCTGCAGCTGGGAGCTCCGGGGTGATTTAAAGGCCCTGGGGCTCCCAGCCACAGCAGGAGCCCCAGGGCCTTTAAATCTTGAAAGGCCCCGCCTCTTCCGGGTGAGCCCACGCCCCCGCTCAGGACTCCGGCGTACCGGTAAGTCCTTTAAGTTACTTTCACCCCTGCCTGTAAGTGTCAGGCCTGTTCCTCTGTAGCTGCTGTTACTGGTTTGGTTGCTCACGCTGTGTTCCTGGGTCATCCCCTGCCTTGCTCCTTCATCTTTGTCCATTCGGTAGCTTGGTGCACTGGTGCTCAGCTCACACCACTAACACGAACAGTCCACGCTGGTCTGAATAGTTTGGGTTATTTCATAGGCTAGGACCGTATCCTCTTCCCAACGCCCCTATCCTTTTCATCCTGTTACGTGGGTCGCTCACTCCCTGCGTCTACTGCTAAACACAGCTGATCAGAATTCTTCAAATAAAAGAGTGGGGGGGTTGGCTGAAGAATGGTCTTTTGTCAAAAATGAAACAGTTTCATGAAAAACATCATTGATAATATTGACATCTTCTGTTTTCCAGAATTTTTTGCTATTTTAAGTCAATATTTTAATCAAAGTTTTATTGACGTTTATCAAATTTATTTTCAAAATCATCAATTGTTTTCTTTACAGAAGACAGTTGTCAGTAAGAAAATGCAGTTTTCAGTGAACTGAACAATTTATAAGGATTTTGAATTTTTTTTGGATAAATATTTCAATAAAACTTGTTATAAAATATTGTAAAATACAGAAAGTGGCTCCGTTTTGAACCTGATGAAATGGAAAGTTTCAACCTTTGGAATTTTTTTGCAGAACCATTTCCCCAGTTTTCAGCGAGCTCTATTTTTCTTTAAACTTAAAAACCATCTCCTGTTTTCGGGGCTTAATCGCAACCATGTAGAGGGCCCTCCAGATTGATCACCGAGTGTTCCTAGCATAAATGTGGGCCCTTGTTCTGTTGCTTTCAAACATTTGCAGACTGCTTCGGGACATTAAAGGTAGTTCAAGACTGGAGTGTTTTCTTTTGGGGCCCGAACTAGCATTACATCCTCCAGTAGCAGGTCGAGGGTGATGATAGACTTGTCAAACTGGAGAGGATGTTTCAGTACCAGGGTCAGTTTTTCATACAATCCCTTTGTTTCAGGAGCTGATTTCACCATGAACTGTTCTGCCCAGTTTGAATTTTGTCTCATTACTATAATTATTGTTTGGTATCAGGGACTCCAGAGTTAAGGTTGCAGCTGAGGGTTTTTTTTGTAAACCAGATCTGGCACATATCCCACCCCACCCCATCTGAATTTCACAGGCAATGAAATGTTGGCCTCAATTTGGGGGCTTGGATCTGTATTTTAGGAAGAATTGTTCTGCCAAGTGTGAAGTGGATTGGATGAAGAATCCCTTAATTCAATTATGATAGCCTAAAAAAAGAATTCTCTGCAGGAGTCAAAAAGTCTTCTAAATATTTTTTGCTACTATGTAGTAAAAACAAAACTGTTACACATCACCCAGTTATGCAGTGTCTCTGCCCCCTTCCCCCTGTGACTGGATAACAAGATACAGTAGAACCTCAGTGTTACAAACTGACCAGTCAACCACACAGCTCATTTGGAACCGGAAATATGCAGTCAGGCAGCAGCAGAGACCAAAAAGGAAACACAGTACAGTGCTGTGTTAAACGTAAACGATTAAAAAAATAAAGGGAAAAAGTAGCATTTTTTTCTTCTGCATAGTAATGTTTTAAAGCTGTCAATGTTCAGTTGTAAACTTTGGAAAGAACAACCATAACGTTTTGTGCAGAGTTATGAACGTTTCAGAGTTACGAACAACCTCCATTCCCGAAGTGTTCATAACTCTGAGGTTCTACTGTATTAGTAGGTCTGGCAAAGGTGTCTAAGTCGCTGTTTTATCACATAAGAATGGCCATAGTGGATCAGACCATCCAGCCCAGTATCCGGTCTTCTGACAGTGGCCAGTGCCAGATACTTCAGAGGGAATTAACAGGACAGGGCAATTATTGACTGATCTATCCCCCTGTCGCAGGGCAGAGGTATAAAACCATTGGGTGCCCTGCTAAAGAGCCTGCTTCCCCCTGTTTCCCTGTAGGGTGGCCGGGTGTATGGGCCAAGACCCTTAGCAGAGAGCCCAGCTGCAGGCCCTAATGAGGGCAGGCTCAGGGTGATCTGCTGAGCCTAGTGGAACCAGGGAAAAGCTCGGGGAGCGGGGGGAGCCAGACAGGAGGATAGGAGGGTTGAGGCTCTGGCTCTGGGGGGGGGCTGACACAAACCTCAAAGTCCAGAGGCCCCAGTGAGGGGTCAGAGCGGGGACAGGTGTTGGGGGGAATTGGGACTGCACAGCCACTGTAAATAAAAGAACCTGGGTGAAGCACCTGCAAGAGGCATCTGAGACCCTTTCATTGGTCAGCCCAAGCACAGGGCTCAGGGACAAGGAGAAGGTACCCTATAACACACACACACACACACACACACCCCGTTGTCCAATCCCAACTTCCGACAGTCAGAGGTTTAGGGACACAGAGCATGGGGTTGCACGTCTGACCATCTTGGCTAATAGCCATTGAAGGACCTGTCCTCCATGAGCTTATCTAGTTCTTTTTGGAACCCAGTTTTACTTTTGACCTTCAAACATCCCCAGCAACGAGTTCCAAAGGTTGATTGTGTGTTGTGTGAAGAAGTACTTTCTTGTGTTTGTTTTAACCCGGCTGCCTATTAATTTCATTGCGTGACCCCAGTACTTGTGTTATGTGAAGGTGTAAATAACACTTGGCTATTTACTTTCTCCCCACCAGTCATGATTTTATAGACCTCCATCATATTCCCCCTTAGTCGTCTCTTTTCTAAGCTGAACAGACCAAATCTTTTTCATCTCTCTTCATATGGAAGCTCTTCCATATCCCTAATCATTTTTGTTGCCCTTCTCTGTACCTTTTCCAATTCTAATATCTCTTTTTTGAGATGGGGTGACCAGAACTGCAGGCAGTGTGCAAGGTTTGGGTGTACCATGGATTTATAGAGTGGCATTAGGATATTTTATGTCTTCTTATCTATCCATTTTCTAATGGCTCCTAACATTCTGTTAAGCTTTTTTGACTGCCACTGCACAGTGAATGAATGTTTTCAGAGAACTATCCACAGTGATNCGTGACCCCAGTACTTGTGTTATGTGAAGGTGTAAATAACACTTGGCTATTTACTTTCTCCCCACCAGTCATGATTTTATAGACCTCCATCATATCCCCCCTTAGTCGTCTCTTTTCTAAGCTGAACAGACCAAATCTTTTTCATCTCTCTTCATATGGAAGCTCTTCCATATCCCTAATCATTTTTGTTGCCCTTCTCTGTACCTTTTCCAATTCTAATATCTCTTTTTTGAGATGGGGTGACCAGAACTGCAGGCAGTGTACAAGGTTTGGTTGTACCATGGATTTATAGAGTGGCATTAGGATATTTTATGTCTTCTTATCTATCCATTTTCTAATGGCTCCTAACATTCTGTTAAGCTTTTTTGACTGCCACTGCACAGTGAATGAATGTTTTCAGAGAACTATCCACAGTGATGCCAAGATCTTTTTCTTGAATGGTAATAGCTAGTTTAGACCCCATCATTTTGTATGTATAATTGGGATGATGTTTTCCAATGTGCTTTGCATTTACCAACATTGAATTTCATCTGCCATTTTGTTGCCCAGTCACCCAGTTTTGTGAGATCCCTTTGTAACTCTTCGCAGTCTGCTTTTGACTTAACTTTCTTGAGTAATTTTGTATCATCTGCAAACTTTGGCACCTCGCTGTTCACTCCTTTTCCCAGATCATTTATAAATATGTTGAACAGCACCGGTCCCAGTACAGAGCCGTGGGGGATACCACTATTTACCTCTCGCCACTGTGAATTTATTCCTAACCTTTGTTTCCTGTCTTTTAACCTGTTGCTGATCCATGAGAGGACCTCCCCGCTTATCCCATGACTGCTCACTTTGCTTAAGAGCCTTGGGTGTGGAATCTTGTCAAAGGTTTTCTGAGAGTCCAGGTACCACTATATCTGCTGGATTGCCCTGGTCCACGTGCTTGTTGACACCCTCAAAGAATTTAGGCTTCACTGCAGTCCAGAAGCCCCCACTCAGCTACTGCCTATCCCTGGAGATGCCTACACTCCTTGAGCACCTACGTTTTTGCAGTTAAAGTTCCCTGGGTGCCTGTGGGCATGTGCATTGCTGCCTCCCTCTGGGCACCTGGATGTCTATCTGCTGCCTAAGCCCCAGAGTGATCCACAACCAGGGGAAGATAGGTGTTCAGCCACCTAACTCGTGCAGGGCCCAGTCCTATAGGCATGCTCAGAGGCTACCTAACTCCACACATAAGAGCCAGCAGAGGAGCTTCCTTATACCCCGTAGCCTAGTGGTGTGGTGTGGGCACTCACCTGTGTGTGGGAGACCCCAGTTGAAGTCCCCACTCTGCCTGATGGGGAGAAGGGATGTGAACAGAGTTCTGCCACTGCTCAGGCCAGGGCCCTAACCATTAGGCTACTGTGATATAAAGCTCCCTCAAAGTCCTCTATTGAAGTTGTTCCACTTTAATGAAATCATTTAATATTCATTGGGCCAGTGAAAACATGAGATTGACTCTATAGCCCAGAGATTAGGGCACCCAGGGCTCTCCCACGTCCCAACTGAGGGCCCGAACCTTTAATGGCTGTAAGGGAGGTCTCCCTCCCCGCCACGCCCCACCCCAGGCTGGTTTGTGTGGAGCCAGACCGCCTCTGAGCACAGCTACTGGAGTGGGTCCTGCACACACGTTAGGCAGAGGAGCGCCGATCTTCTGTCAGTTCATGGATCGCTAGCCGAGATTGGGTACTGATGTGCTTGTAGAATGACTCATCCGCTTCCTCTTCCTCATTTGCTGGTCTATAATAGACCCCACCATAACATCGCTACTGTTTTTCCCTTTTTGTCACCCAGACACTCTAAGTAGGTCTGTGGCTCACTTCCCCTTGGACCTTGGAGAAACTGTACACATCCCTGCCTCCTTTTCCCCCATACCTATCCTTTCGGAACAAGCGATACCCCTCAATGCTGGTACTCCAATCATGGGAGTTGTCCCACCAAGTCTCTGTAATGCCAATTGTGACAGGTTGGATCACAGAAACCCCCTGGGAGCTGCCAGCTGATGCGCCAAGACTACTTCTGCCCCTGCTTTCCTGCCCTGCCAGCCTGGGACTTCAGTGCCCTGCCTGGTTTGAGCCAGACCTGCTAGCCTGCTGCAAACCCAGACCCAGGGTCTGAACCATGTCCCCTAACAGCTGTAGGCTTGACTGAAAGCAACTTACTTGACTGAAAGTTCCTGCCTTTAACACTCAGATACCCAACTCCCAACAGGGTCCAAACCCTAAATAAATCCATTTTACCCTGTGAAAAGGTTATACAGGGTAAACTCTTAAATTGTTTGCCCTCTAGAACACTGCTAGAGAGATATGCACAGCTGTTTGCCCCCACAAGTATTAATACATACTCTGGGATAATTAATAAGAAAAAAGTGATTTTATTAAATACAGAAAGTAGGATTTAAGTGATTCCAAGTAGTTCCAAGTAGTAACAGACAGAACAAAGTGAATTACCAAGTAAAATAAAATAAAACACGCAAGTCTATGTCTAAGAAAACTGAATATAAATAACACCTCACCAGTCCCAGTAAGCTTCCTTTTACAGACTAGTCTCCTGCTAGTCTGGGTCCAGCAATCACTCACACCCCCTGCAGTTACTGTCCTTTGTTCCAGTTTCTTTCAGATATCCTTGGGGGGTGGAGAGGCTCTCTCTTTAGCCAGCTGAAGACCAAATGGAGGAGTCTGCTTAAATAGACTTTCTCTTGTGGGTGGAGACCCCCTCCTCTCTCCTATGCAAAGTCCAGCTCCAAGATGGAGTTCTGGAGTCACCTGGGCAAGTCGCATGTCCAAACTCACAGTTTTTACAGGCAGAAGCCATTGCTCACATGGTATTTTGAATGTCTCCAGGAAGACTTCTTATGTGGATTGGAGCATTCCAAGATGCATTGTTCCTTAAGTGCTTCTTGATGGGCACTTAACTTTGCAAATTCCTTTCTAAAGAAGTTGACCAAATGCCTTACAAAGCTTACTTCGAAATCAAGCAAGTATACAGCCAATATTCATAACTTGAAGTACAAAATGATATATGTGTACAAATAGAATGAATAGATTCAGTAGACCATAACCTTTACAGAGATAAGTTACATGGCACATGTAGCATAAAACATACTCCAGTTATGTCATATTCCCATAAAGCATTATGGGATACATCGTCACACCAATTAATAATTTTCTTCATATACCATGACTTCCAGTTCATCCTGCTTGTTCCTCATACTCCCTGCGTTTATATATAATCATCAAAGATATTTTGCAGACTGCCCTGTTGCTTTTCTTCTTGCCTTTTTAATGCAGTTGTGATTTCTAGTCCCTTCTCCAGAAATCAGCCCCTTCCCTTTGTCCTCATTACTGAGCCTATATGTGCATTGGCCAGATTTTTGTCTTCATGCCCCATAGGACCTAGTTTAAAGATCTCCTTATCAGGTTAGCCAGGCGATGTCCAAAGATGCTTTTCCTAGTATTTGAAAGATGGAGCCCATCCCATCACAGCAATCCTCTGTCCTGGAACATGAGTTCGTTGTCGAAGTAGCCAAAGCCATCTCTCTGACACCACCTACGTAGCCACTCGTTTACTTTCACGATTTGACGATCCCTGTCGGGGCCTTTTCCTTCAACGGGGAGGATGGACGAGACCACCACTTGTACCCCAAACTCCTTTATCCTTCTTCCCTGAGCCAAATAGTCTGCAGTGATCTGCTCAAGGTCATTCTTGGCAGTATCATTGCTGCCCCCGTGGGTAAGTAGCAAGGGGTAGCAGTCCGAGGGCTTGATGAGTCTCAGCAGACTCTGAGTCACATCCTGAATTCTAGCTCCAGGCAAGCAGCACACCTCTCTGGATTCCTGGTCTGAACGGAAGATGGATGACTCCGTTCCCCTTAGGAGGGAGTCCCTGACTACCACCAGCCTTCTTCTCCTCTTGGGAGTGATGGTCGTGGAACCCCCATCCCTAGGACAATGTATCCCAGGCCTTTGGTCAACAGGTCTCCTTCTGATCCCTTCCCTCAGATGACTCTTCCAAGGCATTCTCAGCAGTACCTGTGCTGAGACCCTGAAAGTGGTTGCTTACCTCTATCTGCGTTGTGGCTATATTGGTTCTCCTCCTCCTCCTTCTGGAGGACACACGCTGCCAACTTTCTTCCTTGTTCTTTGGTCCCCCCTGCACCGCCCGTTCTTTGGCATGCTGTGCCCACAGCACCAAATCCTGATTTCTATCCAGGAAGTCTTCATTTTCCCTGCAGCAATGCAGGGTCAATACTTCAGTCTCTGGTCCTTTTTCTTCCAGCATGGAAACCAGCTTCCACTTCGTACAAAGTCTCTCCTATCCTCCTGGAGAAAGACAAACAAAGCACATCCTGTGTGGGTCACAATAGCTGATTCCTCACTATCCATATTTTCTCCCTTGTAATGTATCAAGAGCCTCTTCAGATAATGTATTTATTGCTTGCAGAAGCCTGAAAGGCAAAAACTCTGTGGACTCTCCCCCCTAGGCAAACTCCCAGGCAAACTCCCTCTGTTTGCTACTCGCTAGGTTGGCAACTGGCTGCCTTTTTGTAAGTATCCTTTTTTAGATGTATCCACTTACCTCACAGGAGCGTTGTGAAGATCAATCAGTTAGTGTCTGCACAGGGCTTTGAACAGGTAAACTACTGTAAAACAAATGAAAAATCAGGCTCGACATGTCTTAAGCTGAGTGCCCAATCCTTGAGGCACCCCACATCAGTGAAGACTTTTACAAATGTCAATTTTAATCTTCCTGTGCCTCATTTTCCTGTCTGTGAAAACCCTCCCTACCGCCCAGGGGTCTCACAAAGACAAACTCATTAATGTCTGTGAGATTCTCAGATACTACTGTGATGAGTCCCATCGAATAGCCCAGGAGGATATGAACAATTCCATATTCAGGGCAGGGTTTGCATGGTGAACAGTAAACAAGACCGGGGGCCACACGCTGAACAATGAGAGTAAAATGTAATATTGGACAGCTGCCTTATTCCCCCAAACACCATCCCTCCTGTGCACTGAATGAGGAGGGATTCTGTGGAAACAGTAATACGAGATCAGGAATTCAAGACGGTCAGAATGCATATGCACAAGGAGACCGAATTAAGCTTGCACGGGCAACCTTAATACTGCCATTTGCTAACTTTTGAGGGCTTGACTTTGCAATACCAATATTTTTAACTTCATTTTTGTATGTAATAAATAAATATATGAAATAGCACTGACTTCCTGGGGCAGCCCTCTCCTCACCTCTCTCCATTCTGAGGAGCAGAGTTTCATTACAGTTCTTCCTTTCCTATCTCTTAATGAGATCAGTTCTTAATCCAGCAGGCCTTCCTCTTTATCCTGCAGCTATTTATTTTCCATAATAGTCTTTTATGAGGACCCTTATCAACAGTGTTTCAAAAATCCAAGTAAATTACATCCACTTCGGTCACCTTGATCTACAGTTTTATTAACTTTTTCAGGTCAGCAAGGCACAAGTTTCCCTTTCAGAAGCTGTGCTGGTTTGACCCAGTCAGGTTACACTGCACTTATCTAAGAACTGTATTATCTTATTCTTAATTAGCCAGTTTCTCTGAGACTGTTATTCTCGCTTAGACACTGGGTGAGCAACTTTCTAATCTCCTGAAACAGTTGCTGTTATTAAGGATATAGGGCCTGATCCAAAGGCCATGGAAGTCAATGGAAAGACTCAAAAACATTCCTTATATTCCTCATTGTCTCTGCCATTTTATATCTTTAGTTCCTTTAGAACCTATGGAGAAATCCCCTCCAGCCCTGGTGAAGCAGAGCTCTGTGTTTCTTAAGTTACTCCATAGCTTTGTTAGAGTCATAGAGGCATAGACTTTAAGGTCAGAAGGGACCAATATGATCGTCTAGTCCGACTTCCTGCACAACACAGAATCTCACCCAACCACTCCCGCAACAAACCCCTAACCTATGTCTGAGCTATTGAAGTCCTCAAATCATGGTTTAAAGACTTTAAGGTGCAGAAAATCCTCCAGCAAGTGACCCATGCCCCACGCTGCAGAGGAAGGCGAAAAACCTCCAGGGCCTCTGCCAATTTGCCCTGGAGGAAAATTCCTTCCCGACCCCAAATATGGCGATCAGCTAAACCCTGAGCATGTGGGCAAGACTCACCAGCCAGCACCCAGGAAAGAATTCTCTGTAGTAACTCAGATCCCACCCCATCTAACATCCCATCACAGGCCATTGGGCATATTTACCACTAATAGTCAAAGATCAATTAATTGCCAAAATTAGGCTATTCCATCATACCATCCCCTCCATAAACTTATCACGCTTAGTCTTGAAGCCAGATATGACTTTTGCCCCCACTGCTCCCCACTGCTCCCCTTCCAGAACTTCACTCCTCTGATGGTTAGAAACCTTCATCTAATTTCAAGTCTAAACTTCCTGATGGCCAGTTTATATTCATTTGTTCTTGTGTCCACATTGGTACTGAGCTTAAATAATTCCTCTCCCTCCCTGGTATTTATCCCTCTGATATATTTATAGAAAGCAATCATATCTCCCCTCAGACTTCTTTTGGTTAGGCTAAACAAGCCAAGCTCTTTGAGTCTCCTTTCATAAAACAGGTTTTCCATTCCTCGGATCATCCTAGTAGCCCTTCTCTGTACCTGTTCCAGTTTGAATTCATCCTTCTTAAACATGGGAGACCAGAACTGCACACAGTATTCGAGATGAGGTCTCACCAGTGCCTTGTATAACGGTACTAGCACCTCCTTATCTCTACTGGAAATACCTCGCCTAATGCATCCCAAGACCGCATTAGCTTTTTTCACAGCCATATCACATTGGCGGCTCATAGTCATCCTGTGATCAACCAATACTCCGAGGTCCTTCTCCTCCTCTGTTACTTCTAACTGATGAGTCCCCAGCTTATAACAAAAATTCTTATTAATTCATAAATGCATGACCTTGCATTTTTCACTATTACATTTCATCCTATTACTATTACTCCAGTTTACAAGGTCATCCAGATCTTCCTGTATGATATCCCGGTCCTTCTCTGTATTGGCAATACCTCCCAGCTTTGTGTCATCTGCAAACTTTATTAGCACACTCTCACTTTTTGTGCCAAAGTCAGTAATAAAAAAGATTAAATAAGATTGGTCCTAAAACCAATCCCTGAGGAACTCCACTAGTAATCTCCCTCCAGCCTGAAAGTTCGCCTTTCAGTATGACCCGTTGTAGTCTCCCCTTTAACCAGTTCCTTATCCACCTTTCAATTTTCATATTGATCCCCATCTTTTCCAATTTAACTAATAATACCCCATGTGGAACCGTATCAAATGCCTTACTGAAATCGAGGTAAATTAGATCCACTGCGTTTCTTTTATCTAAAAAATCTATTACCTTCTCAAAGAAGGAGATCAGGTTGGTTTGGCATGATCTACCTTTTGTAAAACCATGTTGTATTTTGTCCCAATTACCATTGACCTCAATGTCCTTAACTATTTTCTCCTTCTTAAAGACTTCTACTAGTCTGAAGGTCATACTCTTTTTTCCTATAAAAAGCAGTTGTAGAGCAAAAATTTCCCCATCCCTACATATGGTAATAACAAGTATGTGGGATATTAAATGAACGTGTTTGCTTATCTCACCATTCTCTTTCCTTGCACCTTCTCCTAAGGTCCTGTGTTCACAAGAGTCTTCCTGCTTCCAAAGTCTGATTAGCTTTTGCATTCTTCTTTTTGGCGTCTCTGGATATCTATGCTTTGTATTCTCTCTCTGTCCTCCTTATCTCCTGTTTGCAGCTTAGCAGTTATAACTATCTTCATATTCATTCTCTCAGTGACTTTTCTATCACATTCAGTCAGCCTGTAGAACTAAATTATTAAAGGAAGCTCAAAGTCCACACCCATATGACAAACTATGTGTTATTTGATTTGGGGCTTCCTAGTTCTTAAGTTTTTTTGTTCTGTTTGGAGTTGGTGCGGATAATTCCACCTGGAGAGGATACGGGATTGATGAAGTGGATGGATGAGGAATTTGAGCTGCTGGGTTGACGATACCCATATGACCCCCTCTCTGTATTGAAGGAAAGCTCTGAGCATGGCAGAAGTCAAGGCTAAGTCAAGAAGATCTGGGGACCACTGCACAACTAGTTAGCGGGAGTCCCCTGCTCCAGGACCCATGTATAACTTTCTCCTAGCTGTCCCAGACTCCTATGTGATGCCAGCTGGGGTTTCAGTCCCACAGGGACAAGTGGAAAAAAGTAATGTGTTCAGAACTGGCATCTGTTTGTGAAGACCTGGGTTCATTCGACTACTGGCCATTTCCTGTGCCCTTGAGGTAGAGCAAAAGTGTACAGCTCTTCTGGGGTACAGACCAAAAGGTTTCATGAAGGATTTCACAGCTGACTTCCCTAAGCTGGTGGCAGTGCTGCTGTTAGAGTTGTGATGGATTATTGTTCTTGGGCATTTTAATATGAATGAGGACTTAGCTTGGATTGGTCAGAAGGCCGAGAGCTTTGAAAATGTCCATATGCACAGTCTCACCTTTGGGTCTGGTTTGGTGTTTCAGATATTTGTGTCATTCCTGTGGGATGGGCTGACCATCACATCATTGTTGTAAATACAGGGCTATCCCACACCCATCTCAGAGCCAGAGTCGGGTTACTCCTTGAGGCTTATGAATGCAATGGATCTCTGTAGTCTGCTCACTGGTGCTGAGGCATACCGTCCAACCTCCAGTTTGGTGTTGACCCCATCTTGGACAGCTATCACTAGGTGTTATAAAAGGCTTTCAAGTTCCAGGTTTCTTGCTGTAACTTGGTCATCTTTGGTACCTGCAGGCCACTGCGGTCTAATAGTGATCTTTGAAATTGCTGAGCATAGACTGGAGAGGAGCTGGCTGGGCATTGGATTTTCTTTTGTGCCGAGAGCTGATGCAGACACACAGGAAAGCTTTGACTGAAGCCAGAAATGTTACCTGTTATCAGTCAGACATACCACAAGCAGTGAGCAATCCGGTTGCTTCAGACTGACTCCCTCAGCTAGCAGTTCACGCAGCTGATCACTGTGGCAGCATTTAAAACGTTCTTTGTGGATAAGCCAAGTCAGCTATGGCTGGTCCCCTTTTGGTTGTGAGCGTGGGCACTCCTGGCAGATTGATATCCACTGAGTTCTTCTGATTTGGTCTCAGGTGAGGCTGTTTATGGTCTCCGGGGTCCACAGAGACTCCCCACTTGTGGCTGTGACCCCAGCCATGCGGGTGGCTTATAGCAAGTAGTGTGGCTGTGATGGAATTAATGATAAGCATGGTCAATGCGTCACATAGTGGGGGCGGGACGGGGGGAGTGCTGACCACGCACACATGTAGCCATTCATGCCAGTTCAGTGAACCATCTCTTGAAGCTGCAGCGTTTGCCATTTAACATGCAGACTCAAGCCACCCCTTTGTTCGGGAAAGTGATAGCGAGCGAGGTGACTGGCTATTGAAGGTCAGGTGACCACACCAAAGCCCTGGTTTGGTCTGCCCTGCACGGGGTGACGCGTCACACTAGTCTGTCAGGAATCGCCAAAGAACTAGTGACCCAGCGCATAATTGTTACAAACCTGACTGCACCTCCCCCAATATTGTACAGCCCCAGAAAGGGGTCACTGACCTACAAGACAGTCAGCTGTGAGTTCTAGTCCCAGCTCTTCTGCTAACTGCGGTGACTGTTTCTGTACACGTCACAGCCCTTATTCCTAACCACGCCTCATTTGCTCCTTTTACAAGTAAGGGAAGTGAAAGACTGCCCAGGGTCACTGTCTGCAGAGAGACAACCGCTCCCTGATGGGACAGACCCACGCCTCATCCATCTTGCCACTCTGCTTTGCCGAAAACATTGTCAAATTATGTGCTTATGTCACTCGCGCTAACAGAGTGCACCTGTCTTGCTTGATTGCATACAGAGTTTATGAGTTTGCTACTGCCACAAGAGCAATGGAAGGGATCCCTTAGCTTCAGGCGTAGAGGCTTGCACTTTTACATCCAGAGGCCACAGTTTCCGTCCTGGTAGGTGACCCCGGCCAGAACAGGCATCCATACGGCTGTGACTATACAGAGCCTACGCCGGCATATGCTGGTAGAGCTGTGCTGGCATATCCTCCTATTGTAGAAGAGGCACATGTTGACCGAAGGAGTTTTTCTGCAAGTGTAGGAACACTACCTCCCTGGGTGACGTTTGCTACATTGACAGAAGCACTGTAGCGCTGATTCATAGAGCCCAAGGGACCATCTAGGGACCCTCTAGTCTGACCTCCTGTATAACACAGGCCACGGAACTTCCCCAAAGTAATTCCTAGAAAAGATCTGTGAGAAAAACACCCAATCTTGATTTTAAAATTGCCAGTGATGGAGCATCTACCGTGACCCTTGGGAAATTGTTCCAGTGGTTAGTTAGTCTCACTGTTACAAACTTATGCCATGTTTCCAGGCAAAATTTGTCTAGTTTCCACTTTCATCCATTGCATTCTGTTATATCTGTGCTGCTGGATAAAAAGAAGGTGACTCTCTCTATATTACTGTAGCAACTACTGTTATACAATCGCAATAAATCTTGTACGTTTGCCTTGTAAGGTATCAATGGAAAAGTGATAGTCTGCTAAGTATGAACATCCTCTTTAAATCCTTGTATCATCATTGTATATGAAGTTATGAATATTTGCTATATGTTTGTATCTCAAGTATGTTACGTACCTGAGTAACACCCACAAGACAGATTTGCGGCCATGTGTTGATGGCCCATTAAGGAGAATCAACTCTTCAGTGAGCCCCTCCTGAAGCTGTCTCAGAGAGCAGAGACACTGGATGCCCCACGACTCAGGAATGGCGTGTAAGGACATGTGATCCAAGACTCCATGTTGGTGTCAGTAACTTTCCGTGCACTTGGGCTGAGGATATAAAAGTGGAGACTGTGACATTATTTTTTGCCTCTTTCCTGCTCCACATTTCTGGACTGTGATTTCTAACAAAAGAGCTTTGAAGAATGGACTGAGGACCCCAATATTTGGGATGATCTAGAGAGACTTATTACAAACTGGCAGATTTAACTTCACTGCTGATTTGCAGACTCTGAAATCAACTGTAATGTATATGAGTCATTTTAACCTCTTAATAACACTCTTCCCTTTTTTAATATTAATAAACCTTTAGATTTCAGTTACTAAAGGATTGGCTACTAACGTGGGTTTTGGGTAAGATCTTAAATATATTTTGACCTGGGCTTTGCATCTCATTCTTTGGAACTGGAAGAACCTAATATATGTGATTCTTGGTTTTAATAATCATTTATCACGAAAGTCTGGTTTGTCCGGGTGGTACGTGAGGGGCTAGAGTGCCTGAAGGGGACTGTCTGTGGCTTCATACTAACTAGTATAGTATTTTGGAAGCACACCTTTGTTATTGGCTTGGTGAAATCTTATGATAGAATATACCACTGGTTTGGGGTACATGCCCGGATTTATGGCAGTCTGACCTGAGATTGGCGCTCTTAGCTTTTTCCCATACCAGGCAGAGTGACAATATCTTTCTGTGCTAGACTGAAGAGCCCATTATTAAATATTTGTTCCCCATGTAGATACTTATAGACTACTCAAGTCACCCCTTAACCTTCTCTTTGTTAAGATAACTAGATTAAATGCCTTGACTCTATTACTATAAGGCATGATTTCCAATCCTTTAATCATTCTCGTGGCTCTCCTCTGAACCCTCTCCAGTTTATCATTTGCGCCAACTTGTGAATTTGTCTTGAATTGCGGGCACCAGAACTGGACGCAGTATTCCAGCAGCAGTCACAGAAGTGACAAATACAAAGGTAAAATAACATCTCTACTCCAACTTAAGAATCCCGTTATGCATCTCAGGATCATATTAACTCTTTTGACCACAGTGTCACTTTGTGAACTCATGTTCAGCAGATTATCCATCCCCATCCAAAGCTTTTTCAGAGTCAGTTTCACAAGATAAAGGCCCCAATCCTGTAAATGTGGCCTACATTCTTCGTTCCTAGATGCATATATTAGCATTTAGCTGATTAAAACGCGTATTGTTTTCTTGTGTCCAGTTTACCAAGAAATCCAGATTGCTCTGAATCAGTGACCTGCCATCTTTGTTATTTACCATTCCCCAATTTTGTATCATCTGCAAACTTTATCAGGGATGATTTTATGTTTTCTTCCAGGTCATTGAGAAAACAGTTCATTAGTGTAGGGCCAAGAACTGATATCTGTGGGATCGCACTGGAAACACATCCACTCGATGACAATTCCTCATTTGCAGTTACATTGAGACCTATCAGTTAGCCAGCTTTTAATCCATTTAATGTGTGCCATGTTAATTTTATAGTATTTTAGCTTTTTAATCAAAATGACATGTAGTACCAAGTGAAATGCCTTACAGAAGTCTAAGTATATTATATCAACCCGATTACCTTATCAATCAAACTTGTAATCTCATCAAAAAAGATATCAAGTTAGACGGGATCTGTTCTCGATAAACCCCTAAACCATGTTACTTTGCATTAATTACATTACCCTCCTATACCCCGGTCATCTCATTTACCCTTATTAAAAATTGCCACTACATTAGTTTTCTTTCAGTCTTCTTCTTTATTTCAGTCTTTCAGTTCGCCAAGATTTATTGAAAAATCAACATTAATGGTCCCGTGAGCTCCTTAACCAGCTCTTTTAAAACTCTTGCATGCAAGTTACCTGGACCTGCTGATTTAAAAATGTCTAAATTTAGTAGCTTGTGTTTAATAGTCTCCAGAGATACTAGTGGAATGGAAATATTGCTATTGTCATCATACAATGAGACTATATCATCTTTTTCCCCAAATACAGAATAGAAATATTTATTGGACATTTCTGCCTTTTCTGCATTATTATTGATAATTCTACCATTTCCATCTAGTGATGGACCAAATACCATTGTCAGGATTCTTTTTGTTCATAATATATTTAAAAACCCCTTTCTTATTGTCCTTAACTCTGCTAGCCATAGATTTCGCCTTAGAATCATAGAAGATTAGGGTTGGAAGAGACCTCAGGAGGTCATCTAGTCCAACCCCCTACTCAAAGCAGGACCAATTCCCAACTAAATCATCCCAGCCAGGGCTTTGTCAAGCCTGACCTTAAAAACCTCTAAGGAAGGAGATTTCACCACCTCCCTAGGTAACCCATTCCAGTGCTTCACCACCCTCCTAGTGAAAAAGTTTTTCCTAATATCCAACCCAAACCTCCCCCACTGCACCTTGAGCCCATTACTCCTTGTTCTGTCATCTGCCACCACTGAGAACAGTCTAGATCCATCCACTTTGGAACCCCCCCTCAGATAGTTGAAAGCAGCTATCAAATCCCCCCTCATTCTTCTCTTCTGCAGACTAAATAACCCCAGTTCCCTCAGCCTCTCCTCATAAGTCATGTGCTCCAGCCCCCTAATCATTTTTGTTGCCCTCTGCTGGACTCTTTCCAATTTTTCCACATCCTTCTTGTAGTCTGGGGCCCAAAACTGGACACAGTACTCCAGGTGAGGCCTCACCAATGCCGAATAGAGGGGAATGATCACGTCCCTCGATCTGCTGGCAATGCTCCTACTTATACAGCCCAAAATGCTGTTAGCCTTCTTGGCAACAAGGGCACACTGTTGACTCATATCCAGCTTCTCATCCACTGTAGCCCCTAGGTCCTTTTCTGCAGAACTGCTGCCTAGCCACTTGGTCCCTAGTCTGTAGCAGTGCATGGGATTCTTCCGTCCAAAGTGCAGGACTCTGAACTTGTCCTTGTTGAACTTCATCAGATTTCTTTTGGCCCAATCCTCTAATTTGTCTAGGTCCCTCTGTATCCTATCCCTACCCTCCAGCATATCTACCACTCCTCCCAGTTTTGTGTCTTCTGGAAACTTGCTGAGGGTACAATCCATGCCATCCTCCAGATCATTAATGAAGATATTGAACAAAACCGGCCCCAGGACCGACCTTGGGGCACTCCGCTTGATACAGGCTGCTAACTAGACATGGAGCCATTGATCACTACCCTTGTGTCCCTTTGCTTCCTTTATCAATTTTCTACAATTCCTAACTTCTGATTTATATTTATTACTATCAATACATTTGTTATATATTATTTTTTATTTTTTTATAGCTGTCTTCACTCTTCCTCTAAACCAGGTCAGTTTTTAACCAGTATGGCCTTCTGCCTTGATTGTGGGATAATGGCTTTTTGGGCATCTATTAAGCAATTCTTAAATGACTCCCAATGACCTTTCACATTTTTCTGATTAAATTCTTCCTCCCAACTGATATGGCTCATATTTGTTTTCAGTTTTGTGAAATTGGCCCTATTAAAGCACCAAGTATATCTATATCTTTCTATCTAGATAATTGGTCTGGACTTTATTCCACTTGCACGTCATAAAGGTGATCAAGTCATGATCACTTGCACCTAAGCTACCATTAACTTTTAGTTTCCTGATCAGTTCCTCTTTATCTGATAAGACAAGATCTAATATAGAATTCTCCCATGTTGGCTGTATCCCTTTTAGAGTTGAGAAATTATCATCTCTAATATTTAGAAATGCCACAGATGTTTTAGTACTGGCAGCATGAGACCTCCAGTATATCTCACTCAAATTGAAGTCCCCCATGATCACATGTGACAGAAAATACCCCTGTATTCATATTCTACACACTGTTGTAATCATCTTTGTACAAATGTATTTCTTGAAGAAGTCTGACTTGGGCTCATAGGGTTTGGACATGCAGGCTCGGTCAGGAGCCCAGGCTCTGAGACCCAGTGAGTGGGGAGAGTCCCAGAGCCCAGGCTCCAGCCCGAGCCTGAACATCTACACTGCAATTTTATAGCCCTGCAGCCCAAGCCCCGCTAGCCTGCGTCAGCTGCCCTGGGCCAGCCACGAGTGTTTAATTGCGTTGTAGATACACCCTCTGAGGTCACTGGTGCAGCACTTTTAGCCTGGGTGGCTGATATCATGGCATAAGCAACACATCTTACCATGACCCTAGGGTTTAATTATTGTAATTTCCCTCTTCATGGGGCTCTCGGGGGGGCTGTTCCATTGCTTGCAGCCCATTCAGAGTGCAGCTGCAGGGTTACCCAATGGTTTGATCTATTAGATCATGTTCTGCACAACCTGTTTTCTTTATCTACATGGGTAAATTTCTCAGAGCTTTTAAATCTAGAGCACAAAGGAAGAACAAAATGACTGGATGTTAGACTGGAAGTTAGACACATTCAGACTAGAAATAAAATGCAAATTTTTAGCAGGGATGGTGATTAACCCCTGGAGCAACTGACCATGGCTCGTGGTGGACTCTTCATCCCTAGGAGTCTTTACATTAAGCTTTGATGTCTTTTTCTAAAAGATCTGCTCTAGTTAAACCAGAAGTTCTTTGGCTGGATGCAGGAATCCCTGGGTGAGGGTCTCTGACCTGTGAAATGTAGGCGGTCAGACTAGGTGATCATAATGGTTCCTTCTGGCCTTAAAATCCATTCATCGATGAATGAGTCTTTATACGGCATGCGTATGACGTGCAGCATTGACTTCACATTGGAATGACTGGTTTTTAAAGTCCTTAAAGCTGTGCTTGTCTCGGTTGACGTTGAGGATATGCTCTGTAAGCCTTGCGTTGCTTTGTACACACTAGCTGTGTTCTAGGATCCCGCTACCACACTAAAGGCAGCAGACCACAGAACTTTCCCTGGCATGGGCCCTGAACTGGATCTTATTTTGTTGTACATCAGCCTGAGTGTTTTGTCTATTATTATTTTATACCTGCATGTGTGCGTTCAGGTTCCATGACTGCGGATACAAATCAGGTGACTGTGCACACAAAAGTCTGTTTAGACTCCAGATAGGCCCTTTGTACATTCACCTTGCACATATGGTTGTGTTATTACTAGGGCCCCACCAAATTCATGGTCTATTTTGGTCAATTTCACAGTCATAGGATTTTACAAATTGTAAATTTCATGATTTCAGCTATTTAAATCTGAAATTTCACAGTGTTGTAATTGTAGGGGTCCTGACCCAAAAAGGAGTTGGGGGGGGGGGCGTCCACAAAGTTATTGTACGGGGGGTTGTGGTCCTGCTACCCTTACCTCTGTGCTGATGCTGGCGACGGCGCTGCCTTCAGAGCTGGGCCACTGGAGAGTGGCAGCTTCTGGCCGGGATCCCAGCTCTGAAGGCAGAGCCGCCACCAGCACCAGTGCAGAAGTAAGGATGGCATGGCATGGTGTTGTCACCCTTATTTCTGTGCTGCTGCTGGCAGGGTGCTGCTTTCAGAGCTGGGCGTCCAGCCAACAGCCACCACTCTGCAGCCGCCCAGCTCTGAAGNTCAGCTCTGTGTGGTCACCTGTGCTCACCAGGCTGGGCAGACAGGAAATGAAATTCAAAAGTTCGCGGGGCTTTTCCTGTCCAACTGCCCAGAGCATCCGAGTTTCGATTGCTGTCCAGAGCGGTCACAATGGTGCACTGTGGGATACCTCCCGGAGGCCAATACCTTCGAATTCCGTCCACACTAACCCTACTTCGAACCAGCAAGTTCGAATTCAGCGCTACTCCCCTCGTCGGAGAGGAGTACAGAAACCGATTTTAAGAGCCCTTTAAGTCGAAATAAATGGCCTCGTTGTGTGGACGGGTACAAGGTTAATTCGGTATAACGCTGCTAAATTCGAACTAACATCGTAGTGTAGACCAGGCCTAAGTGCAGGCACAGCAAATTCCCTGTACCCTCATCTCCTGTCCTTTTACATCAGCATAAATGACTTGCCCAGGGTCACACAGTGATTCTGTGGCAGAGTCTGGATTAGAACCCAGGATGCCTCACTGCTGCCTCTGTGCTTTAGTTACAATATCATTCTCCCTGCATGGGCAAATAGACATCATTGTCACTCACCTCCACACTCCCTCACACATCACACTCCCAGATACAATACACACATACACACCCCTCTATTCACACTCATACTAACATGCACACATCTTCTCACACACCTCCAGCCACAAACACTGATGCACATCCACAGCCAGCCACCCACACGTGCCTCTCCCTCGGCCAGCAGCACTAGCCTGGGTCCTGTGTCTGCGCTTCCTCTTTGCGCCTCCTGAGTTGGTTTATGTGGCTGCTCTGAGATGCTGCTTCAGTGCAGTGAGTTTGGGAATGTGACACATCATTCAATAGCCTACACCATACGCCACTCTGTTACCTTGGCAACTACCTCCTTAGTCCTGTTCTGCGGCTCCTATGGGCTGCCTGATATTCACCTTGACACCTTTGCAGAGACCTCGGGGGACAGACTTTAAGTCTTAAGGCACCTTGCACTTGTCAGGCTGGTGTGATTCCTTCCCTCATGGATCTGTACATGCCATCAGGCTCGAGAGAGGATTCAGCACCTCTCCGATTCCTGCCCAGCCCCCTTGGCACCTGCCAGGCCAAGCCCGAGGGTGGGCAGAGGCCTGGGCCGCTCCACTGTCAAAGCTGCAATGAGTTGGGTTCTCAGTGCTCCCGCCTGGGGGGCTGGGCAGATGTGAGCAGCGGGGACATCTAGCCTAGAAACGCTGACCCTGGTGAATGGGCTTGGATCTATTTCCACGCTCTGGTCAGTTGCCGCCTCATCTCTGTCATACTCGGGAGCCTTCACCTCCCCCCAGTTTAGCTATTCAGCTCGGCAGCCTCCTGGGCCAGCCTTTGATGCACCTTTGAGCCTGGTAGCACAGCCCTTGCTCCAGCCTTGTTTAAATGATATTTTCTGAGGACATTTTTCTCATTTCTTTTCTGCCTCTGCCCCTGGCCTCTGGATCCAGTTTCACCTGATGATATATTCAGAGCCCTGCGCCCCCAGCCCCAAACTGGGCCTGTCACAAGGAGTATGCACAGCCTCTACAGAGCTCTGAACCCAGCTGGTTAGCTCCACTGGGACGAAGCAGCACTTAGACCCGTTCCTTTCGGCCAAGCACAGGGTTCATTAGGAAGGGAGATGCAGTGGGGCCTCTTCCAAAATGGGCATAGTTGGCACCTATGTGGTGGGAAGGAGACATGTCATCAGGTGCCCTTAGCTGCCTCCCCTGCCCTCTGACTTCTAAGGCTAAAGATGCCTTCAGCTGCATAGTGCTCATTGATCTGTAGATCTCAAAGGTGGGTATATAGGAGTAGCCCCATTTCACAGACACTATAGCCAAACACATAGTGTGTTGTCTTGAAAACTACTGAAATGGCAAGCCATCCCTTTAAATGCTCAGAGGTTTTCCTGGTCCTGCTGGCAGGCTAGGAAGCACTGTAGGGAAGCATGTGATCTGGGTCTAGAAGCAGTCAGTTTGTGGCCAGCCTAAAGTAAGGTGGGGTGAGTTGTGTCTCTCTCTTTTGGGGAGCAGCCTGCTCTCATGTGCTCTCTATTTTTCGGTTCTTTTGTGTAACCATTCCAAATTCTAAGAAATAAAGTCATGTTACATTGCAACCTTCCAGCAAGACCGTTTCTGTTTTTAGAAAACTTCGGTTTGTGTATGTTGTGGAGCATGACACAGATTTGCCGTGATTCTGAAAGGCAGCATGGCTGTGGAAGAGACCCGGATCTGGGTTCCTTTCCCAGCTCTGCTAGAAATGATCACGTGCAACCGCTTAGTTACCTCATCAGTAATATGAGGATAACGATACTTGCCTACTGCCTAGGGTAGAGTTATGAGGGCTGACTTGATAATAAAATCTGTTAGATGCACAGAATTATTAACAGCAGTCAGTCCAAAAGGTAAGAGCTAAACCCATGTTCTCCTGGCACCCAACCCACTGCACCACTCTTAGGCCAGGTAGTTTGTGGAGGCAAATTTGTTTTGCCTGTGTCTTGTCTGGAGTCCTTGATCCATGCATAGCACACGCATGTGATGCAAGAAGCTCAGCTGAACCCGGGAGCATGCTCAGTGCAGTGGGAGCGTTCAGAAAACAATGAGCAAACATATAAGTTCTTGGGAGCATGCGCAAATGGTGATTTTCTGCAGCTTATAACTCAAGCGTACTTGGGTAGACTTACACAGGGACTACAAAGGCCATGTACCTGCTTCCACAGCAATTCCCTTGCCAAATTTCTGGGTTGTACTCCAAACCCCAGGGGTATAGGCAGTAGCGGCGCCAGCTTCGCCGGCGCCCTAGGCGGCGGCAGGTCCCGCCCCCGAAATCCCGCCCCCAACAGCGGCGGCGGAAGGCCCCGCCCCCAAATTTCTACGGGCGGCCGCAGCGCCGGCGCTCCCATTAGGCGACCTAGGCAACCGCCTAGGTCGCCTAATGGGAGCGCCGGCCCTGGGCATAGGTGACGACTTCTAGTGGCGCCAGTGGGTGCTCGACCCCCCCCTCTACCCCTGGCCCCACCCGGCCTCCCCCCGCCCCCATTACAACCCCTTCCCCAAAGTCCCCGCCCCAACTCCGCCCCCTCCCTGCCCCTATTCGACTCTTTACCCAAATCCCCGCCCCCGTCCCCGCCTCTTCCCCACCTCCTCCCCTGAGCGCACCACGTTCCCGCTTCTCCCTGCTCCCTCCCAGAGCTTGCTACAGCTGTTTGGTGGTGGCAAGTGCTGGGAGGGAGGGAGGAGCGGGGACGTGGTGCGCTCAGGGGAGGAGGCGGAGGCAGAGGAGGAGGTGAGGCAAGGTGGGGCGGGGCGCTTGGCTGCCGGCGGGTGCAGAGCACCCACTAATTTTTCCTTGTGGATGCTCCAGCCCCGGAGCACCCACGGAGTCGGCGCCTATGCCCAGGGGTGCTACAAGTGTTCAAACAAACAGAAAGATTTTGGAACACTGAACTACCTGTTCTTCATTAGCCTCCTTCTCGCAAATGGCTGAACACTGGCTGTTATGTGGGTGTTGCTCTTTGTCTGTGATCAAACTTCAAAAAAACACAATTCCCCCTGGAGACAGACTCTGCACTTGCTCCAAAATCTCCTTGCGACATGAACAAGAATTCGACAGGCAGCGCCTTTTCACGCCAGCGGTGAGGGCAAGCAGGTGGGGTCAGGTACTTGCTTGGGAGATGGGAGACCCAAGTCCTTGTCCCAGCTCTGAATCGGCTCGAACCTGGGGCAGCACAGCTTGGCTAGTCAGAGGCAGGGCTCTCGCTATTTGCTTGTGACAGTTTTTGAAAGGGCTCATTTTCCTTCTGAATGAAAATAAATATTGAAACTAGGGCTGTCGAGCAATTAAAAAAGTAATTGTGATTAACGGCGCTGATAAACAATAATAGAATACCATTTATATAAATATTTTTGGATGTTTTCCACCTTTTCAAATATATTGATTTTAATTACAACACAGAATACAAAGTGTGCAGTGCTCACTTTATATTTATTTTTTATTATAAATATTTGCACCGTAGAAATAAAAGAAATGGTATTTTTCAATGCACTTAATACAGGTACTGTAGTGCAATTTCTTTATCGTGAAAGTTGAAATTACAAATGTAGAATTATGTACAAAAATAACTGCATTCAAAAATAAAACAATGTCAAACTTTAGAGCCTACAAGTCCACTCAGTCCTACTTGTTCAGCCAATCGCTCAGACAAACAAGTCTGTTTACATTTGCAGGAGATAATGCTGCCCGCTTCTTGTTTACAGTGTCACCAGAAAGTGAGAGCAAGTGTTCGCATGGCACTGTTGTAGTCAGCGTTGCAAGCTATTTATGTGCCAGATGCGCTAAAGATTCATATGTCCCTTCATGCTTCAATCACCATTCCAGAGAACATGTGTCCGTGCTGATGACAGGTTCTGCTCAATAACGATCCAAAGCAGCGCAGACCAACGCATGTTCATTTTCATCATCTGAGTCAGATGCCACCAGCAGAAGCTTGATTTTCTTTTTTGGTGGTTCAGGTTCTGTAGTTTCCGCATCGGAGTGTTACTCTTTTAAGACTTCTGAAAGTATGCTCCACACCTCGTCCCTCTCAANCTTTAGAGCCTACAAGTCCACTCAGTCCTACTTGTTCAGCCAATCACTCAGACAAACAAGTCTGTTTACATTTGCTGGAGATAATGCTGCCTGCTTCTTGTTTACAGTGTCACCAGAAAGTGAGAGCAAGTGTTCACGTGGCACTGTTGTAGTCAGCGTTGCAAGCTATTTATGTGCCAGATGCGCTAAAGATTCATATGTCCCTTCATACTTCAATCACCATTCCAGAGAACATGTGTCCGTGCTGATGACGGGTTCTGCTCAATAACGATCCAAAGCAGCGCAGACCAACGCATGTTCATTTTCATCATCTGAGTCAGATGCCACCAGCAGAAGCTTGATTTTCTTTTTTGGTGGTTCAGGTTCTGTAGTTTCCGCATCGGAGTGTTACTCTTTTAAGACTTCTGAAAGCATGCTCCACACCTCGTCCCTCTCAGATTTTGGAAGGCACTTCAGCTTCTTAAACCTTGGGTCGAGTGCTGTAGTTATCTTTAGAAATCTCACATTGGTACCAGTAGCGGCGCCAGCTCTTCCGGCACCCTAGGTGGTGGAAGGTCCCGCCCCCGAAATGCCGCCCCCAACAGCGGCGGTGGAAGGTCCTGCCCCCAAATTTGAACGGGCGGCCGTGGCACCGGCGCCCCCAAAATAGCTGCGCCCTAGGCGACCGCCTAGGTCGCCTAATGGGTTGCGCCGGCCCTGATTGGTACCTTCTTTGCATTTTGACAAATCTGCAGTGAAAGTGTTCTTAAAACGAACAACATGCTGGGTCATCATCCGAGACTGCTATAACATGAAATATATGGCAGAATGTGGGTAAAGCACAGAACAGGAGACATACAATTCTCCCCCAAGGAGTTCAGTCACAATTTAATTAACATTTTTTTTTAACGAGCGGCATCAGCATGGAAGCATGTCCTCTGGAATGGTGGCCAAAGCATGAAAGGGCATAAGAATGTTTAGCATATCTGGCATGTAAATACCTTGCAATGCCAGCTACAAAAGTGTCATGAAAATGCCTGTTCTGACTTTCTGGTGACATTGTAAATAAGAAGAGAGCAGCATTATCTCCTGTAAATGTAAACTAACTTGTTTGTCTTAGCAATTGGCTGAACAAGTAATAGGACTGAGTGGATTTATTGGCTCTGAAGTTTTACATTGTTTTGTTTTTGAGTGCAGTTATGAAAAAAAAGCTACACTTGTAAATTGCACTTTCACGATAAAGAGATTTCACTACAGTACTTGTCTGAGGTGAATTGAAAAATACTATTCCTTTTATAATTTTTACAGTGCAAATATTTGTAAGAAAAATAATATAAAGTGAGCACTGTACACTTTGTATTCTGTGTTGTAATTGAACATAAGAACATAAGAATGGCCTTACTGGGTCAAACCAAAGGTCCATCTAGCCCAGTATCCTGTCTTCTGACAGTGGCCAGTGCCAGGTGCCCCAGAGGGAATGAACAGAACAGGTAATCATCAAGTGTCGCCCATTCCCAGCTTCTGGCAAACAGAGGCTAGGGAAACCATCCCTGCCCATCCTGGCTAATAGCCATTGATGGACCTATCTTTCATTAATTTATCTAGTTCTTTTTTGAACCCTGTTATGGTCTTGGCCTTCACAACATCCCCTGGCAAGGTGTTCCACAGGTTGACTGTGTGTTGTGTGAAGAAATACTTCCTTTTATTTGTTTTAAACCTGCTGCCTATTAATTTCATTTGGTGACCCCTAGTTCTTGTGTTATGAGAAGTAGTAAACAACACTTCCTTTTCTACTTTCTCTACACCAGTCATGATTTTATAGACTTCAATCATGTCTCCCCTTAGCCATCTCTTTTCCAAGCTGAAAAGTCCCAGTCTTATTAATCTCTCCTCATACAGAAGCCATTCCATACCCCTAATCATTTTTGTTGCCCTTTTCTGAACCTTTTCCAATTCCAATTGAAGTCAATATATTTGAAAATGTAGATAAACATCCAAAATATTTAATAAATTTCAATTGGGATTCTATTGTTGAACAGTGTGATTAAAATGCGATTAATCGTGATTAATTTTTTTGAATTAATCACATGAGTTAACTGTGATTAATCAACAGCCCTAATTGAAACCTTGACATTTTTTGCAAAACCGAATTCTTTGTTTTCTGGCCATTGCTAGCAGCAGAACCCCTGAAATCTGAGGCCTGCTCCACTCCCAGAGCCGCTCTCAACAAGCTGTTGCTGGAGCTGTGACTGTGAATAATGCCCTGAATTCTTGGGGAGCTCCAGGGGATTGGAGGGTTCATCTGCCCCAGGCTGGTGACACCTCTGCCTGCTGACTGGCAGTGCCTGTGATCATGGGCGGCGGGTAGCATAGGCAGGGGAAGGCTGGGGACGTGCGGGGGGGCTGGCAGCCGTGGGTGTGTGTGTCTATGCCGGTGGGGGAGGGGGCAGAAGGGAAGGGGTGGGGCCTTGGGCAGAGGGAGAGGGGCCGGGGGCTAGCCTCTCCCAACGGCACAGTCACCCATCGCCCATGCCTGTGATGTGGCCTGTGAAGGACACCGTGTCCACGGGGAGGCTGAGTGACTGATGACAGACCTGTTCTCATAGCAACAGCATCGGCGATCAATAACACACATGGAGCAGGCATGTCCTGGCACACTTCCCAACAACCCCAGCCCCCGGCAGGAGCCTTGGAAAGCCAGCTGCACTCAGCTAGAAGAAAGTTTAGAGAATAGCCAATGCGCTGACAAAACATCCAGAACAAATCCAACTGCATCTCATACCCTCCTTCCCCCAGGGCCTAACAAGGAGCCACGGACTGGAGAGCTGGCTGGGATGGGAATCTAGGTGTATCTGCTGCAGCCAGGTCACCACTGACTGATTGTGGCGTGACATGTACCCCAAGGGGTAGGATTAGCAAGGAGACGTCCAGAAACAAGGGCAATCCCCTGTGCCAGAGCACAGGCTATGCCCACAGGATAGAGAGAATCACAGCAGTGAAAGCTCAGTTCATCACTCCCATCAGCCAGTGCCTGGCTGGGCCCTACATTCTCCTCTGCCTTGTCCTGCCTAGCGGCTAGTGGCCTCCCCTCCACCCCCTTAGAGACAATTCCTCGGCTAGCAAGATCTCACTTCCAGGGAGATTTTCCTAGTGTTTAGCCTAGATATTCCTTCGCCTATTTCCATCCCATGACTCCACATAGCACCCCTGGGCCCTGGCTAATCCATTCTGCTCCCCTGAGTGTGTGAACCCTTCTGCTGTGTGTAGATGTGTGACCACTCCCCCCAACACACTCTCACCAGCCCCGGTGTAACCAAGCTAGGGAGATGGTCAGTTCTTTTGATCATTCCTCTTCAACCCTGTCTCCTGCCTCTCAATCATTTTTGTTGCATTTCTGCAAATGCCTGTTTCTGGAGCAGGTCACACCTCTTACAGGTGTTGTTTTGGGCTCTCTGCAGACTCCCATGGGCCAGTGGCAGATTAATAATTTTGCCGCCCCTAGGCCCTGAAATAATTGCCGCCCCTGGCCCCGCCCCAACTCCACCCTTTTCCCGCCCCCATTCCAACCCCTTCCCCAAAGTCCCGCCCTAACTCCGCCCCCTCCCTGCCCCTATTGGATCCCTTCCCCAAATCCCCGCCCCAGCCCCGCCTCTTCCCCAGCACGCCGCGTTCCCCCTCCTCCCCACTCCCTCTCTGACCAGCGAAACAGCTGCGGAGAAGTTCCCCTGCTCCAGCTGCCTCCTCCGTGAGTGCGCCGCCGCTTCCTGTTTCTCTCCCCTCCCTCCCTGCCCAGCGAAACAGCTGTTTCGCGGCGCAAGCGCTGGGAGGGAGGGGAGAGAAACAGGAAGCGGCGGCGCGCTCGCGGATGAGGCAGCTGGAGCAGGGGAACTTCTCCGTGGGTGCTCAAATTTGCTGCCCCTGCAAATTTGCCGCCATAGGCCTAGGCCTTGTCGGCCTAGGCGATAATACGCCGCTGCCTTGGGCATCACTGCGTCAGACCCACTAGGGTAATTTTTTCCAAGGTTTTCTCGGTCACCAAAAGGGCTAGAACCACTCCTTTTAAAAACGGAAAGTTGAGATTCTGCAGCATGATTCTGTAGCAAGGGGTGAATAGTGAATCCTTGCTGATCTTAAACACAAAAAAGAAGCTTACAAGAAGTGGAAGATTGGACAAATGACCAGGGAGGAGTATAAAACTATTGCTCAGGCATGCAGGAGTGAAATTGGGAAGGCCAAATCACACTTGGAGTTGCAGCTAGCAAGAGATGTAAAGAGTAACAAGAAAGGAGGTGGAGGAGGGATAGCTCAGTGGTTTAAGCATTGGCCTACTAAACCCAGGGCTGTGAGCTCAATCCTTGAGGGGGCCATTTAGAGATTTGGGGCAAAAATCTGTCTGGGAATTGGTCCTGTTTTGAGCAGGGGGTTGGACTAGATGACCTCCTGAGGCCCCTTCTAACCCTGATATTCTAAGGGTTTCTTCAGGTATGTTAGCAAGGAGAAAGTCAAGGAAAGTGTGGGCCCCTTACTGAATGAGGGAGGCAACCTAGTGAGCGAGGATGTGGAAAAAGCTAATGTACTCAATGCCTTCTTTGCCTCTGTCTTCACGAACAAGGTCAGCTCCCAGACTGCTGCACTGGGCAGCACAGTATGGGGAGAAGGTGACCAGCCCTCTGTGGAGAAAGAAGTGGTTCGGGACTATTTAGAAAAACTGGACGAGCACAAGTCCATGGGGCCGGATGCGCTGCATCCGAGGGTGCTAAAGGAGTTGGCGGATGTGATTGCAGAGCCATTGGCCATTATCTTTGAAAACTCATGGCGATCGGGGGAGGTCCCGGATGACTGGAAAAAGGCTAATGTAGTGCCCATCTTTAAAAAAGGGAAGAAGGAGGATCCGGGGAACTACAGGCCAGTCAGCCTCACCTCAGTCCCTGGAAAAATCATGGAGCAGGTCCTCAAGGAATCAATTCTGAAGCACTTAGAGGAGAGGAAAGTGATCAGGAACAGTCAGCATGGATTCACCAAGGGCAAGTCATGCCTGACTAACCTAATTGCCTTCTATGAGGAGATAACTGGGTCTGTGGATGAGGGGAAAGCAGTGGATGTGCTATTCCTTGACTTTAGCAAAGCTTTTGATATGGTCTCCCACAGTATTCTTGCCAGCAAGTTAAAGAAGTATTGGCTGGATGAATGGACTATAAGGTGAATAGAAAGCTGGCTAGATCGTCGGGCTAAACGGGTAGTGATCAATGGCTCCATGTCTAGTTGGCAGCCTGTATCAAGCGGAGTGCCCCAAGGGTCGGTCCTGGGGCCGGTTTTCTTCAATATCTTCATTAATGATCTGGAGGATGGCGTGGACTGCATCCTCAGCAAGTTTGCAGATGACACTAAACTGGGAGGAGTGGTAGATACGCTGGAGAGTAGGGATAGGATACAGAGGGACCTAGACAAATTAGAGGATTGGGCCAAAAGAAACCTGATGAGGTTCAACAAGGACAAGTGCAGAGTCCTGCACTTAGGAAGGAAGAATCCCATGCACTGCTACAGACTAGGGACCGAGTGGCTAGGCAGCAGTTCTGCAGAAAAGGACTTAGGGGTTACAGTGGACAAGAAGCTGGATATGAGTCGACAGTGTGCCCTTGTTGCCAAGAAAGCTAACGGCATTTTGGGCTGTATTAGCAGATTGAGCATTGCCAGCAGATTGAGGGGGCGTGATCATTCCCCTCTTTTTGGCATTGGTGAGGCCTCATCTGGAGTACTGTGTCCAGCAAAACGGGGGGTGAGTGCAAGGAACCCATGGCTGGAATAACAGGGGCTGCAGTTGGGGATCCAGGGGCATTGGCAGAGCTCTGTGAGGCGGAAGCTATCACAGCTCCTGCCTGCTTGCGTTATTCTTGGCTCCAGCCTGTTCTTGGTCTCTCTCACTTCCTTAAGCAGAGCACTGAAGAACTACCACTAATTCCCCTCTCCCCCTCAAAATGAAAAGTTACAAAAAGCCCAAACCCTGGGAAGGTTTCTGTGCTTTTAACAAGGCCTTTTCTGTAGCTTGTTAGAGAAACAGGAGACCCAAAGGGCGACTTTGAAACGCAGCCTTTGAAAAGGCTGGGCTGCACATGCTGGCACGCGACCTGCCCGGGCTCCAGCACCGTAGAAGAAAAGACCTGTGAGGAACCTGCCGTGGGGAGGACCAGGCCAGGTCACTCTTTGTCAGAATCCTCCCAGGGCTCCAGCAGCTTCAGATGCTTCTGTGTCGCTTGGTTTTAAATCAGCCTGGGTTCAAGATCTATTTTTAATCCTCCGTAGCCAGCAGGATTCCAGAGCTGGGGCAGGTGGGAAGGAAGGGGCCCCAGGAAATGTGTGAACGATGCACTTCACACACCAAGGAGAGAGTCAATCAGAGACATAAATGGCTCTTTCTTGTCAATCCCTAGTGCATTGGTTCCCAAAGTGGGGGGCGGGGGCACCTCCCGGGTGGGGCGGGGGCTGAAGAAATTCCAAGGGGGAGGCATGAGGCTGTGAAATTTTCATAACGAAAATTTTTTTTTATCAGCGTAATTTTTTTTTATGTATTTATTTTATTTATTTATTTAATAGACTAACAGACAATAAATTATACATATACTGTATACATAATAACTATTCATAAAATTATGAATAATATAGTAATAATAATAATATAATACAGGCCTATATTATTGAACTACAATAAAGTATTAACAATCTTCTCATTTTTGATTATGAATATAAGTAGACAAGAATAAAGGTATAACATAAAGTACAATAATAATAAAAATACAACTATAAATAAAAGTATATAACTGCAATGTTTTCAAATTTCATACCATGAAATGCGAATATTTTTTATTTTTTTGCCTTTCAATGTGTAGGAGTGCGGATTTGGTCGATGGGGAGGCCAAAGAACGATGTAGAAAGCGATGGAACTTTTTAAAACTTCCTAGCTTGCTCGCGAGAGTGTTCGAGACTGTTTTATCGTGGGAGTGGTTACCTCCACCACTCACCACACAAGACCAGCTACCTGCCCGACTGTTGGTGGGGTATATATAGGGCAGCACGTGTCTGTATGTAATAGTAGTAGTAAATAAACATTCGCAATAACTCAAATTAACTTGCGTCCGTTATTATTCACGAATCAGGAAATTTATTTGTATAGATTTTTTTTATTAGTATATTATGGCTGCGATTAAGAAAAGGAAGTACGATGAAGACTACATTAAGTATGGTTTCACTGTCATGGAAAAAAATGGGATCGATCATCCTCAATGCGTAGTATGCCATGCAGTTCTCAGCAATGATGCCTTGAGACCTAGTCGTCTTGAGTGACACTTGACAAAGAACCACAGCGCTTTGAAAGACAAACCAAAAGAGGTTTTTGCTGCTAAACTTCAAAATTTAAAACGCATGAAGCTGGACACTACTGGAACTTTTCATCAAGCGTCAGCCAAAGTGATAGAAACATCTTATGAACTGTCATTGCTCATCGCTAAAGCCAAGAAAGCGCACATAATAGGAGAAACTCTTGTGAAGCCTTGCTTGTTGAAAGCAGCTGATATTGTGCTTAGTGCCAAAAGCAAGAAAAAGTATCGGAAATTTCGCTTTCCGACAATTCCGTGAAACGTCGCATCAATGACATGGCGAAAGATCTAAAACTTCAAGTTGTGGAGGCAGTGAAAGCTTCTCCTTTTTTGCAATTCAGTGCGACGATACCACTGATGTAGCACAATGCTGTCAGTTGCTCGTCTACGTTAGATTCATTAACGATGGAACTGTGAAAGAAGAACTGCTTTTTTCGAAGGAATTGATGACCACATCAAAGGCTTCTGATGTTATGAAAACGGTTTCCGACTTTTTTGAAGAAAAAAAGGGACTTTCATGGGAAAAACTGGTTGGTGTATGCACAGACGGTGCTCCAGTGATGCTTAGCTCTCGCTCTGGATTTGTGATATTAGTGAAAGAAAAAAAATCCAGCCATAACCACAACTCACTGAGTCATACACAGACAAGCGTTGGCTGCTAAAACCCTTCCAGATGACCTACGTGACTCGTTGAATTTGGCCATCAAAGTTGTCAAGTTTGTGAAGAACAACGCCTTAAATACGAGACTTTTTGCAGCTCTTTGCGCGGATTTGGGAGCGGATCATAAAATTATTTTGTTTCACATGGCGGTACGATGGCTTTCCAAAGGGAACATGCTTTCGAGATTATTCAAACTGAAAGACAAAGTGGAAATTTTCCTCAAGCAACAGAAAAACGTTTCAACTTTCACTGGCATACCTTGTGGACATTTTTGAATCTTTGAACAATCTCAATTTGAAGCTGTAAGGAAAGAACGCTGCAAACATTATAGCGCACCATGATGCCATCAAAGCGTTTATGGAAAAAATCAAGCTTTGGAAATGTTGAACGCAAGCTCAGACACCTAACTTTTTGTCTTTTCCAACATTTTCATCACTGGCTGAAAATGAAGGTTTCCAAGAACTTTGTAAAGAGGATGCGAAGAACAAAATTGTGTTTCATCTGGACTGCCTTGCTGACGAATTCATCCGCTATTTTCCAGACAACTTTTCTGGCAACCCCATTCATAAATTAGCACATAATCCATTCAACGTTGATGTCAATTCATTGCCAGAAGTATTGCAAGAACAAGCACTCAAAATGAAATACAATTCAAGTGTGAACGATATTTTCAAAAACTGGAGGAATTTTGGATAAAATATTTCCCAATTTACTTGAAAGTTGGAGAAGAAGTGCTACATATTATTCTTCTGTTTTTGTCGACGTACCTATGTGAAAAAAGCTTTTCAAGTTTAGTCATAATAAAAACCAAACAAAGGAATCGACTGGATGTCGAAAACGATTTGCGTTGCGCACTTTCATCTTTCAAACCTAGGATTTCCCAACTCGTGAAGAAAATGCTGCATCATCTTTCACATTAAATTCATTTTGTTTATGCTATTTCTTATTTTAAATTATATTTTTATTAAATTTTTGTGCCAAGAAAAACTATTAGTGCTTATTTTTAATTTTAAATAAAAAAATGTTATACCAAGTTTTTGTGTTTATTTTTAATTTTAAATTACGAATTGAATTTGTTAAAAGAGGGTTGGATGATGGTAAAGGAGAGGTGGGGGGCATGAGGGTTTCTTGAAAATTAAAAAGGGAGCATGATGCCAAAAAGTTTGGGAACCAATGCCCTAGCATCTGGGGCTGACTGAGGGGGATTGGGATGGGAGGAGTTGGGGGAGGGGATATATGCCTGAGACAGGCTGAGAGGGGCAGCTTGCCTTGGCCATTGTCACTTGACACCAGCCCCACCCCCTACCCCCATCAGCCCTTAACTGGCACAACAGGCATTAGTTCTGCCTTGGGCATGTGCACACCTGTGTCTGGACATGGCATGGTGCACCTGCACATGAGAGTCCGGGCATGGCATGGCGTAACTGCACATAAGTCCCATGAGTTCATTCTGTTGTTTAAAGAAATGTTTCATTTGATCAGTTTTAAATCTGCTGCTTTTCACTTTGCCTGGGAGTGGGAGTGTCCCTCAATCTTGTAGTAGGAGCGACCAACCTACAGGCTTTCTCCCATTGTATTGTGTAGGTCTCTCGTGGCCCCTCTTGGTCACGTCTTTCTGAACTACACAGACCTCACCTCCTGTCTCTTGTCTATGGGACTCTTCCCAGGCACCTACTGATCTGTGTTGTCCTCTCTATGCCTGCCGCATCCTTTCTGAGGCCAGGTCTACACTACAGACCTATATCGCTACAACTACATCACTCAGGGGTGTGAAAAATCCCTAGTTATATTGCCCCTCCCCCCACGTAGACAGCACGATGCCAATGGGAGGGCTTCTCCTGTCGGCATAGCTCCCGCCTCTCAGGGAGGTGGATTAACTACACCGACGGGAGAAGCTGCGCCGATGCAGGGTTTTCAGCATAGACCTGCCCTGAGATGTGCGGCCTGGCACCATGCGCTAGATTCTACGGTTGTGTGCCAGTGATTTGTATCACAATAGAATATTTACATAGCTTGCTCTATCCCTTTCTTAACACAGCCCAGCTCCTTGTTAAGTTGCTGCCCACTGAGCAGATGGGGGGAGAGATAGCTCAGTGGCTTGAGCATTGGCCTGCTAAACCCAGGGTTGTGAGTTCAATTCTTGAGGGGGACATTTAGGGATCTGGGGCAAAAATCTGTTTGGGGATTATTGGTCCTGCTTTGAGCAGGGGGTTGGACTAGATGACCTCCTGAGGTCCCTTCCAACTCTGATATTCTATGTTCTCGCTGAGCTTCCATTCACCCCCACATAAAAACCAAAGAGCAGGGTCAGATGAAGCCCTGTGAGCTTCACACATCTCTACCAGGGACTGACAAGCACTCTGAAACATCGCTCCAGCTCAGACTCACATGGGCATAGGAGGCCTGGAAACACTGCTGCATTTGAATTCAGTGCTGAGAATGTACCTCTGCCCTCCCTGCAAGGCAGACAGGCAGCACCTTCTGGACACGCAACTGACCATGGTCCAGCTGTGTGCTTGCGACCAAAGCTGGCTCATGACCAGGTTTTCCTCATCCGCTAAACATGTCAGGCCCCTCAGACATTCCAGACCCCAAATCAGGGAATACATTAAGATGTTCTCATGGTTTAGAGAAAGGATTTGCTTGGTGAAGCACACGCTCAGCCTGCAGTCCTGCTGTTTGCATGAGCTGGGGTAGCCCTGACTGCAGCAGGCTTTCTGAGTGTGGACAGGGACATTTTGGCAAACCAGTAAAGTGCCTGAGACCACTATGGCTTATTGCTAAAAGCAGCCTAGTCAGCAGTCTCAGCTTAACCAAGGCAGGAGGGGAGGGGGTTTTGGGTGCCACAGAAAGGGCAGCTTGACCCCACATCCTTCCTGATAAGAATTGTGTTGAAGTTGCTGATACATGCATTTTAGAAGAGCAGGATGTGCCCCAGGAATGTCTATTGGGGCCTCAAGGCTGCAAACTCTGGAAAAACTCACACCTGGTTAATCAATAATCAGAAGGAACCTCTTGCTTGACCATTGAAACTGCTTACTTAACAAGTTTTCTTTAAGGGACATGTCATTCTATTACTAATGTATAAATAAGAGGGGAAAGTTTGAGGTTTTTGGACTCGTTTGGACTCTCCCTCTGGATACATCTTGCGGTCCCCACCGGCAGACGGAAGATTTGGCCACCGGAAGCCTGCCGCTGTGTCACTCGAGAGCCACACTCAGCGTTGGTAATTATCAAGGGTTGGGGGTGTTTTACTAACCTGTTGCGGACGTGTGTAAGTGCTTGAGACTAAGTAAAGTTTAGCTTTAAGTGACAGCACTCTTGTGTTGTCCTGTTTGTGCCAGCCATCTATCGGTCGGACGGCCGTGTCTCCCCTGATTTATTTCCTGACACCACCTCACACAGAGTAAAAGTTACCAAGAGCTTTGGGTTGAAAATATGAAAATATGAAAATCCAGAGGTGGATAAAGAACTGGTTAAAGGGGAGACTGCAGCGGGTCGTACTGAAAGGTGAACTGTCAGGTTGGAGGGAGGTTACCAGTGGAGTTCCTCAAGGTTCGGTTTTGGGTCCAACTTTATTTAATCTATTTATTACTGACCTCGGAACCAAAAGTAGGAGTGGGCTGATAAAGTTTGCGGATGACACAAAGTTGGGAGGTATTGCCAATTCGGAAAAGGATCGGGATATCCTGCAGGGAGATTTGGATGACCTTGTAAACTGGAGTAATAGTAATAGGATGAAATTTAATAGTGAGAAGTGTAAGGTTATGCATTTAGGGATGACTAACAAGAATTTTAGTTATAAGCTGGGGACGCATCAGTTGGAAGTAACGGAAGAGGAGAAGGACCTCGGAGTCCTGGTTGATCGCAGGATGACTATGAGTCGGCAATGTGACGTGGCCGTAAAAAAAGCTAATGCGGTCTTGGGATGCATTAGGCGAGGTATTTCTAGTAGAGATAAGGAGGTGCTAGTCCCGTTATACAAGGCATTGGTGAGACCTCATTTGGAGTACTGTGTGCAGTTCTGGTCTCCCATGTTTAAGAAGGATGAATTCAAACTGGAACGGGTACAAAGAAGGGCCACTAGGATGATCCGAGGAATGGAAAGCCTGTCGTATGAAAGGAGACTTGAGGAGCTCGGTTTGTTTACCTTAACCAAAAGAAGGCTGAGGGGAGATATGATTGCTCTCTTTAAATATATCAGAGGGATAAATACCAGGGAGGGAGAGGAATTATTTCAGCTCAGTACTAATGTGGACACGAGAACAAATGGATATAAATTGGCCGTCGGGAAGTTTAGGCTTGAAATTAGACGAAGGTTTCTAACCATCAGAGGAGTGAAGTTCTGGAACAGCCTTCCGAGGGAAACAGTGGGGGCGAAAGACCTCTCTGGCTTTAAGATTAAGCTTGATAAGTTTATGGAGGGGATGGTTTGATGGGATAACGTGATCTTAGTCAATAGGTCAATAACGTGCCATCACTGGTAATTAGTACCAATGGTCAATGATGGGATATTAAAAGTTACTACAGAGAACTTTTTCCTGAGTGTCTGGCTGGAGAGTCTTGCCCGCATGCTCGGGGTTCAGCTGATCGCCATATTTGGGGTCGGGAAGGAATTTTCCTCCAGGGTAGATTGGCAGAGGCCCTGGAGGTTTTTCGCCTTCCTCCGCAGCATGGGGCAGGGGTCGCTTGCTGGAGGATTCTCTGCAACTTGAAGTCTTTAAATCATGATTTGGGGACTTCAACAGCTGAGTCAAGGGAGAGAATTATTCCAGGAGTGGGTGGGTCAGCTTTTGTGGCCTGCATCATGCGGGAGGTCAGACTAGATGATCATAATGGTCCCTTCTGACCTTAAAGTCTATGAGTCTATGAGTCTATGAGAAAGAACCCCGGGTAACAAGTGGGGCAGTGAACATCAAGTGATCCAACCAGAGAGATGGGTACAGAGGGAAGAGTATCTTCACAGGCAGGCTTGCTAACCTAGTGAGGAGGACTTTAAACTAGGTTCACCGGGGGATGGAGACCTAAGCCCTGAGGTAAGTGAGGAAGTGGGATACCGGGAGAAACACAAGGAGGAGGGTGCAACGGGGAGGCCTTCTGCTGATTCATACTGAGAAAGCAGGGCAATCGGCTAGTTATCTCAGGTACCTGTACACGGATGCAAGAAGCCTGTGAAACAAGCAGGAAGAATTGGAAGTCCTGGCACAGTCAAGGAACTATGATGTGGTTGGAATAACAGACTTGCTGGGGAAACTCACATGACTGGAGCACTGCCATGGATGGGTATAAACTGTTCAGGAAAGACAGGCGGGGGGAGAAAAGGTGGAGGAGTTGCACNAAGTCAGTGGCACTGCTATGGGTACCCGCATGGCCCCACAGTATGCCAACATTTTTATGGCTGACTTAGAACAACGCTTCCTTAGCTCTCGTCCCCTAACGCCCCTACTCTACTTGCGCTACATTGATGACATCTTCATCATCTGGACCCATGGAAAAGAAGCCCTTGAGGAATTCCACCATGATTTCAACAATTTCCATCCCACCATCAACCTCAGCCTAGACCAGTCCACACAAGCGGTCCATTTCCTAGACACTACTGTGCTAATAAGCGATGGTCACATAAACACCACCCTATACCGGAAACCTACTGACCGCTATACTTACCTACATGCCTCCAGCTTCCATCCAGGACACACCACACGATCCATTGTCTACAGCCAAGCTCTAAGATACAACCGCATTTGCTCCAATCCCTCAGACAGAGACAAACACCTACAAGAGCTCTATCAAGCATTCTTAAAACTACAATACCCACCTGCTGAAGTGAAAAAACAGATTGACAGAGCCAGAAGAGTACCCAGAAGTCACCTACTACAGGACAGGCCCAACAAAGAAAATAACAGAACGCCACTAGCCGTCACCTTTAGCCCCCAACTAAAACCTCTCCAGCGCATCATCAAAGATCTACAACCTATCCTGAAAGATGATCCCTCACTCTCACAGATCTTGGGAGACAGACCTGTCCTCGCTTACAGACAGCCCCCCAACCTGAAGCAAATACTCACCAGCAACCACACACCATACAACAAAAACACTAACCCAGGAACCTACCCTTGCAACAAACCCCGCTGCCAACTCTGTCCACATATCTATTCAAGTGACACCATCACAGGACCTAATCACATCAGCCATGCCATCAGGGGCTCGTTCACCTGCACATCTACCAATGTGATATATGCCATCATGTGCCAGCAATGCCCCTCTGCCATGTACATTGGCCAAACCGGACAGTCTCTTCGCAAAAGAATAAACGGACACAAATCTGACATCAGGAATCATAACATTCAAAAACCAGTGGGAGAACACTTCAACCTCTCTAATCACTCAGTGACAGACGTTAAGGTGGCAATTTTGCAACAGAAAAGCTTCAAAGACAGACTCCAACGAGAGGCTGCTGAACTTGAATTAATATGCAAATTAGATACCATTAACTTAGGTTTGAACAGAGACTGGGAATGGCTCGGTCATTACACTAATTGAATCTATTTCCCCTTTCGTGTCAACTGTCCGAAATGGGCCATTTGGATTATCACTTCAAAAGTTTTTCTCTCCTGCTGTTAATAGATTCTCTTAATTAATTAGCCACTTACAGTTGATATGGCTACCTCCACCTTCTCATGTTCTCTGTATGTATAAATATCTTCTTACTGTATGTTCCATTCTATGCATCCTAAGAAGTGGACTGTAGTCCACGAAAGCTTATGCTCAAATAAATTTGTTAGTCTCTAAGGTGCCACAAGGACTCCTGTTCTTTTTGCTGATACAGACTAACACGGCTGCTACTTTGAAAACTAAACTGGGGGGAGAGGTAGATATGCTGGAGGGTAGGGATAGGGTACAGAGGGACCTAGACAAATTGGAGGATTGGGCTAAAAGAAATCTGATGAGGTTCAACAAGGACAAGTGCAGAGTCCTTCACTTAGGACGGAAGAATCCCATGCACAGATACAGGCTGGGGACCGACTGGCTAAGCAGAAGGTATGCAGAAAAGGACCTGGGGATTACAGTGGATGAGAAGCTGGATATGAATCAACAGTGTGCCCTTGTTGCCAAGAAGGCTAACGGCATATTGGGTTGCATTAGTAGGAGCATTGCCAGCAGATGGAGGGAAGTGATTATTCCCCTCTATTCGGCACTGGTGAGGCCACATCTGGAATATTGTGTCCAGTTTTGGGCCCCCCACTACAGAAAGGATGTGGACAAATTGGAGACAGTCCAGTGGAAGGTAATGAAAATGATCAGGGGGCTGGAGCACATGAGTTATGAGGAGAGGCTGAGGGAACTGGGCTTATTTAGTCTGCAGAAGAGAAGAATGATGGGGGATTTGGTAGCAGCCTTCAACTACCTGAAGGGGGGTTCCAAAGAGGATGGAGCTAGGCTGTTCTCAGTGGTGGCAGATGACAGAACAAGGAGCAATGGTCTCAAGTTGCAGTGAGGGAGGTCTAGGTTGGATATTAGGAAAACCTATTTCACTAGGAGGGTGAAGGGTTATCTAGGGAGGTGGTGGAATCTCCATCCTTAGAGGTTTTTAAGGCTCGGCTTGACAAAGCCGTCTGGGATGATTTAGTTGGGGTTGGTCCTGCTTTGAGCAGGGGGTTGGACTAGATGACCTCCTGAGGTCTCTTCCAACCCTAATCTTCTATGAATCTATGATTTTTACTAAACACTTTTTTTTGTGAATAGTGTCTTTTCTATTGACAAAATATTTTGGTTTGCAATATTTCTCTGACAGATTGACATTTCCCACAGAAAATTTGACAGAAACAGAAGTTTTTGTTGAATTTTTCCACAGAAAAAAATCGCTGTTTTCCAACCATAGACTTTGAATGCCTTGCTCCAGACACTGCTGATGGCTCTGCCCAGAAGGGAGTGCTGGAATAGAGGCAAACTCAGTCACAATGTTGTTTGCTCCCGCGAGTAAAACAGCATCAGGCGTGATAAACCCTTTAATAGACACCTCCAAGAAACATAATTGGTGCCAGTGATTCTGTAGGTGGCATTCTTCACTCCAAGTCAGTATGGAGCATTGCCCCAGAATGGCACGTGGGCTGTTGGAGGTGCGATCCAGCTAAGCACTTGAGCTGGACAGGGTCCAGAGAAGAGCCATAAGAATGATTAAAGGATTAAAAAATATGCCTTTGTAGCGGGGTGGCTACCCGCTCCAGCCCTGACAGGGTTAAAACCAGCCCTGGGAGAGGGCTGGAGGGCTGGGAGAACAGCCCAGGCTGAGTGGGAAGCAGGCTCCGCTGGGGCCATGCCCCAATCAGGGCCCAGCTGGCCCTATAAAGGCTTGAGCCAGGAGCTCAAGCAGACAGTCTCTCTCTGTGTTCAGAGAGAGAAGGGCCTGGCTGCAGGGAGCTTAACCAAGTGCCTAGAGTGGAGCAGGGCTGGGGAAAGGCCAAGGGAGCCGGGGAGCTCCGGCCTAGGAAAGCCCCAGGCTGCAGGCCTAGGGTATGGCCAATGGGGCACTTGGGTTGCAGGAGGCAGCCCACGGGTAGGCAAGGCAGAGGCAGCAGGTCCAAACCCCCCTTGCCTGTGATGAGTGGCTGATACACTGCAGTCTGCCCTAGTGAACAGGTGGTGACTGGCAGTAGCCAAGACTGAGGCANGAGGCAGCAGGTCCAAACCCCCCTTGCCTGTGATGAGTGGCTGATACACTGCAGTCTGCCCCAGTGAACAGGTGGTGACTGGCAGTAGCCAAGACTGAGGCGAGGTGGGGATAGGGGGTGGGGGTTCCCCTGGGAGGGGAGAGCCTGAGATTGGGGGTTACTGCCAGAGGGGCAGCACCCCAGAGAAAGGGGCACTGGGGTCCTGGGAGGGACACGGGGCCAGCGGTAAGGCGGATCACTGGCCTGCAGAGGGCGCTCTGATGGCTGGAGAGCTAATTCCCGACAGAGACCAGCAGGAGGTGCCGCCGGGTGAGTCCGCACATTGTTACAGCCTTATAGTCACAGACTCAAAGAGCTCCCTCTATGTAGCGTAACAAAGAGAAGGTTAAGGGATGGCTTGATCACACTCTAGAAGTATCTACACGGGGAACAAATATTTAATAATTGGTTCTTCAATCTAGCAGGGAAAGATACAACATGATCCAGTGGCTGGATGTTGAATCAAAATAAATTCAGGCTGGAAATAAGGCATACAATTTTAACAGTGAGAGTAATTAATCACTGGAACAATTTACCAAGAGTTGTGGTGGATTCTCCATCACTTCCCATTTTTAAATCAACACTGGATGGTTATCTAAAGATCTGCTCTGGGAATTATTTTGGGGAAGTTCTCTGGCCTGTGATATGCAGGAGGTCAGACTAGATGCTCAGAATCAGACTAGATGATTCTGTCCTTAGAATCTATGAATCGATGACTTGGCTGCTTGAAGTTCCCATGGCAGCGTTTGGGGAAGCAGAGCGTTAACCCCAGTGACCCGGTGAAATTTCAATCTGCCTAAAGTCCTTTCACTCTTCCAGATAAATACAATATTTTCACACTGGACTCCCTTGCCAGCTGCCATAAGAGTCTGCCATGAAAACTGGTAGTCCCTGCTGACTTCAGTGTCTGCTCCCTAGGTCCCCAACAGGCCCCAAGTCTGTTTTCTTGCCTCCTGGCCTCCATGGGGCTGTTGATCTCTCTCTTCCTTCCAGGCCCTGTTGGGCTGCTTCCATAGGGTCATAGATTTTAAGGCCATCCAGCCTGACCACCATAACACTGGGCAGAGGCCCTCCCGCAGTGATCCCTGAACCCAGCCCATAACTGCTGGCTGAGCTAGAGCAGAGCTTTTAGAAAGAGACATTGGGTTTGGATCTAAAGCAACCCAATGATGGAGAATCCCCCTGTCGGGGGATAAGTCAGCCCAATGGCTAATCACTCTTACTTTACCAGGCTCTAGTAGTGTCGCCTTGTTGTTTAAACTGTATTCAAAGCAAAAACTCTACTGACACTGGTCAGAGCAGCCCTAGGCCCCTGTGGGGCCTGCTCGAGATGAGTGCCTCAGCACTACGGCCGCAGAGACCAGGAGCAGGGAAGTGCACCCGCTGATAGGCAGTAGCTGCCATTCTGCATGAGCACTGCAGTGCAGCAACCAGTGGGATCCCATCAGGCCCCTCTAGGTGTGGCCAGGCTCATCTACAAGCCCAAGGGCCTTTCTGAGCAGATCATCCTCTGCCTTGGATGCTCACCACCGTCCAGCACCTCCAGCGCCCACTGAGATGCCATCCTTAGGTTCACACCAGCGGCACGCTGAGTTCCTTCCCTGCATGTTGATTCTTCTCCAGCCAGGGTTTAGCATGCTGCTTGCCTTCAGCCCCCCACTCATTCTGGTCCATGTGACACACTCCCTCTGCCCTGTTTTATTCATTGCCTCCCTTGGCTGCTTATGTTCTTCTGTGTGCAGGCGGGTAGCCTGGCCTCTGCCTCAGATGTGCTGACCCTGAGGATTAGGCTTTTGTGGGGGTTTTGTGCTGATGAAGTTAGTTATGTCTGTAGCTTCTCCCCCATGGAGTCACATTGTACCCGCTCCTTTCCCAGCTCTGTCTCATTTGTTAGCCACGTTTGTCCTTCTGTGACTACACAATAGCCTCAGATGTGTCCATCTGCCATGTGTCTGATCAGTCTGTCCAGTGCTTTCCCTGCTACTAGAGCCAAGTCTGCAGGACTGTATATTGCTGAACCTTCCCTACAGAGATCCGTTGCTCCTAAGGCCAGAAGGGACCATTGTGACCATCTAATCTGACCCCCTGTATAACTCAGGCCAGAGAACTTCCTCAAATTAAGTCCTGTTCACCTGCAACAGAACTTTTAGAAAAACATCCAATCTTGATTTAAAAATTGCCAGTGGCAGAGAAATGTCACTAAAAAGTGACAACTTTTATAAGTGCTTGTAGACATATGCTAGAAGTCTAAATACTAAGATGGGTGTGTGATGTTGCACCCCATAATGCTTTATAGAAATATGCTTATGAGTGTAAATATGACATAACTGGAATATGTTTTATGCTACATATGCCATGTAACATCTCTGCAAAGGTTATGTTCTACTGAATGTATTCATCCTATTCGTATGCATGTATCATTTTTATATCTGAAGTTATGAGTGTTGGCTCTATGCTTGTATTTAAAGTGTTTGCTGTAGAAAGCACCTAAGGCAGATTTGGTCAACATAGTGAAGGGGTTATTCAAGTAAGTGGGAGTACTTGGCCAACAATGGAACTTGATAGACGCCAATCCACATCTGAGCTTTCCTGGGAATGTTCAGGCTAACATGACGTCGGCCTGTAAAGAACGGAGTCATGCATGGACATGTGACTTGCCCATGTGACTCCAAAACTCCATCTTGTAGCTGTAATTTTACATAGAGGGACAAAGGGGTTTCCACCCACAAAAGGGAGGCTATATAAACCCCTGGGAAACCCCTCCATTTTATCTTTAGCTGGCTCAAGAGATAGCCTCTCCACCCCAAAGAGATGCCTGAAAGAAACTGGAACAAAGGACAGTAACTACAGGGGTGAGAGTGATTGCTGGACCCAGACTAGGAAGGAGTCTAGTCTGTCAAAGAAGCTTACTGGAACATCTCTGAGGGTGAGATTTACCTACATTTAGTTTCCTTCTGTATTAGGCTTAGACTTGCATGTTTTATTTTATTTTGTTTGTTTGTTTGTTTTGTTCTGTCTGTTATTACTTGGAACCTCTTAAAACCTACTTTTTGTATTTAATAAAACCACTTTTTACTTATTCATTAACCCAGAGTAAGTATTAATACCGGGGGGGCAAACAGCTGTGCATATCTCTCTATCAGTGTTATAGAGGGCGAATAATTTATGAGTTTACCCTGTATAAGCCTCATACAGGGTAAAACTGATTTATTTGGGGGTTGGACCCCATTGGGAGCTGGGTATCTGAGTGCTGGAGACAGGAGCACTTCTTAAGCTGTTTTCAGTTAAGCCTGCAGCTTGTGGGGGACGTGGTTCAGACTTGGATCTGTGTTTGCAGCAGGCGAGCGTGTCTGGCTCAAACAAGGCAAGGTACTGAAGTCCCAAGCTTGCAGGGAAAATGGGCTCAGAGGTAGTCTAGGCACATCAGGTGGCAGCTCCCAAGGGGCTTTTTGTGATCCAACCCATCACAGGGTGAACTTGCGAGCCTGGTATTCAATGAGAATATTGATATAAGAGGCATCACAGAAACTTGGTGAAACAATGATAATCAATGGGACATACAAAACAAATAGGAATGACAGAGTAGGTCGTGCTGGTGGGGGAGTGGCACTATATGTGAAGGAAAGCATAGAGTCAAATAAAATCTTAAATGAATCAAACTATACATAGAATCACTATGGATACCAATTCCAAGCTTGCATATAAGAATATAGCAGTAGGAATATGCTACCAACAACCTGACAAGGAGGTGATGGTCACTGTGAAATGTTCTGGATGATTAGAGAGGCTATAGAGAATCATAGAATCATAGAAGATTAGGGTTGGAAGGGACCTCAGGAGGTATCTAGTCCAACCCCCTGCTCAAAGCAGGACCAACACCAACTAAATCATCCCAGCCAGGGCTTTGTCAAGCCGAGCCTTAAAAATCTCTAAGGATGGAGATTCCACCACCTCCCTAGGGAACCCATTCCAGTGCTTCACCACACTCCTAGTGAAATAGGTTTTCCTAATATCCAACCTAGCCCTCCCCCACTGCAACTTGAGACCATTGCTCCTTGTTCTGTCTGCCACTACTGAGAACAGCCGAGTTCCATTCTCTTTGGAACCCCCCTTCAGGTAGTTGAAAGCATCTATCAAATCCCTCCTCACTCTTCTCTTCTGCAGACTAAATAAGCCCAGTTCCCTCAGCCTCTCCTCATAAGTCATGTGCTCCAGCCCCCTAATAATTTTCGCTGCCCTCTGCTGGACTCTCTCCAATTTGTCCACATCCTTTCTGTAGTGGGGGTCCAAAACTGGACACAGTACTCCAGATGTGACCTCACCAGTGCCAAATAGAGGGGAATAATCACTTCCCTCAATCTGCTGGCAATGCTCCTACTAATGCAGCCCAATATGCCGTTAGCCTTCTTGGCAACAAGAGCACACTGTTGACTTATATCCATCTTCTCGTCCACTGTAATCCCCAGGTCCTTTTCTGCAGAACTGCCGCTTAGCCAGTCAGTCCCCAGCCTGTAGCAATGCATGGGATTCTTCCATCCTAAGTGCAGGACTCTGCACTTTTCCTTGTTGAACCTCATCAGATTTCTTTTAGCCCAATCCTCCAATTTGTCTAGGTCCCTCTGGACCCTATCCCTACCCTCCAGCATATCTACCTCTTGCCCCAGCTTAGTGTCCTCCACGAACTTGTTGAAGCTGCAATCCATCCCATCATCCAGATCATTAAGGAACTGAATAATAATGGGGGATTTCAACTACCCCATATTGACTGAGTACATGTCACCTCATTACGGGATGCAAAGAAAGTTTCTAGACACTGTAAATGACTGCTTCTTGGAGCAGCTAGTCCTGGAACCCACAAGGGGAGGGGCAATTCTTGATTTAGTCCTAAGTGGAGCACAGGATCGGGTCCAAGCGATGAATATAGCTGGACTGCTCGGTAATAGCGACCATAATATAATTAAATGTAACATCCTTGTGGGGGGGAAATACCAAAGAAGTCCACCACAGTAACATTTAACTTCAGAAAGGGGCACTACAACTAATGAGGAAGTTAGTTAAACGGAAATTAAAAGTAACAGTCACAAAAGTGAAATGCCTGCAAACTGCATGGAAACTTTTTAAAAACACCATAATGGAGGCTCAAATTAAATGTATACCCCAAATTAAAAACAGAGTAAAACGACCAAAGAAGTGCCAGCATGGGTAAACAACAAAGTAAAAGAAGTAGTTTGAGGCAAAAAGGCATCCTTTAAAAATTGGAAATTTAATCCTAATGAGGAAAATAGAAAGGAGCATAAACTCTGGCAAGTCAAATGTAATAGTATAATTAGACAGGCCAAAAAAGTAGTTGAAGAGCAACTAGCAAAAGACTCAAACTAACAGCAATTTTGTTTTTAAAGTACATCAGAAGCAGGAAGCCTGCCAAACAATCAGTGGGGACACTGGACAATCAAGGTGCTAAAGGAGCATTTAAGGAAGATAAGGCCATTGCGGAGAAGCTAAATGAATTCTTTGTGTCAGTCTTCACTACAGAGGATGTGAGGGAGATTCCCGCACAGTCTTTTTAGGTAACAAATCTGAAGAATTGTCCCAGACTAAGGTGTCAATCAGGGCCGGCTCCAGCTTTTTTGCCACCCCAAGCGGCGAAGCGAGGAGAAGAGGAGAGAGGGGAAAAAAAAAAAGATAAAGCCAATCGGCGGCACTTCGGCGGCAGCTCAATCGCGCCGCTTCATTCTTCTGCGGCAGTTCGGCAGCGGGTCCTTCGCTCCCTCTCTTCCTCTTTGGTGGCAGCTCAAAGAGGAAGAGAGGGACTGAGGGACCCGCCGCCGAATTACCGCCGAAGACCCGGATGTGCCGCCTCTTTCCATTGGCCGCCCCAAGCACCTGCTTCCTTCGCTGGTGCCTGGAGCCGGCCCTGGTGTCAATAGAGGAGATTTTGGAACAAATTGATAAATTAAAAAGTAATAAGTTACCAGGACCAGATGGTATTTACCCAAGAGTTCTGAAAACTCAAAAATGACATTGCAGAACTACTACCTGTAGTATATAACCTATCATTTAAATCAGCTTCTGTACCAGACATCTGGAGGGTAGCTAATGTGACACCGATTTTTGTAAAAGGCACCAGAGGTGATCCTGGCAATTACATGATGGTAAGCCTAACTTCAGTACCAGGCAAATTGGTTGACACTATTGTAAAGAACAGAATTATCAGACACATGGATGAACATGATTTGTTGGGGAAGAGTCAACAAGGCTTTTGTAAAAGGAAATCATGCCTCGCCAATCTATTAGAATTCTTTGAGAGGGTCAATAAACATGTGGACAAAGGTTATTCTGTAGATATAGTGTACTGGGACTTTCAGAAAGCCTTTGACAAGGTTTCTCACCAAAGGCTCCTAAGCAAAGTAAGCAGTCATGGGATAAGAGGGAAGGTCCTCTCGTGGATCAGCAACTGGTTAAAAGACAGGAAGCAAAAGGTAGGAATAAATGGTCAGTTTTCAGAATGGAGAGTGGTAAATAGTGGTGTCCCCCAGCGATCCGTACAGGGACGAGTGCTGTTCAACATATTCATAAATGATCTGGAAAAAGGGATAGACAGTGAGGTGGCAAAATTTGTAGATGAACACAACTACTCAAGATAGTTAAGCCCAAGGCAGTCTGAAAAGTTACAAAGGAATCTCACAAAACTGGGTGACTGGGCAACAAAATGGCAGATGAAATTCAATGTTGATAAATGCAAAGTAATGCACATTGGAAAACAATCCCAACTATACATATAAAATGATGGGGTCTAAATTGGCTGTTACCACTCAAGAAAGAAATCTTGGAGTCATCGTGGATAGTTCTCTGAAAACATCCGCTCAGTGTGCAGCGACAGTCAAAAAAGCTTCACAGAATGTTGGGAATCATTAGGAAAGGGATAGATAATAAGACAGAAAATATCATAATGCCACTGTATAAATACATGGTACTTCTACACCTGGAACACTGCTTGCAGTTCTGGCCACCCCATTTCAAAACCATGTATTAGAATTAGAAAAGATACAGAGGGCAACAAAAGTGATTAAGGGTATGGAACAGCTTCCGTATGAGGAAAGATTAAAAAGGCTGGAACTTTTCAGCTTGGAAAAGAGACGACTAAGGGGGGATATGATCGAGGCCTACAAAATCATGAATGGTGTGGAGAAAGTGAATAGGGAAGTGTTATTTACCCCTTCACATAATACAAGAACCAGGGGTCACCCAATGAAATGAATAGGCAGCAGGTTTAAAACAAACAAGAGGAAGTATTTCTTCACACAACACAGTCAACCTGTGGAACTTGTTGCCAGGGGATGCTTTGAAGGCCAAAGTATAACTGGGTTCAAAAAAGAATTAGAGAAGTTCATAGCCAAGATGATCAGGGATGCCACCCCATGCTCTGGGTGTCCCTAACCTCTGACTGCCAGAAGCTGGAAGTGGACAGGGCACGGATCACTTGATTGCCTGTTCTTTTCATTCCCTCTGAAGCACCTGGCATTGCCACTGTCAGAAGACAGGATACTAGGCTAATGGCCCATTGGTCTGACCCAGTATGTCTAACCCAGTAACGTTAACTACCACAGCCCTTGGTCAGTATTTCCAATGGTTAATTACTCTGTTAGAAACTTGCACTTTATTTCCTGTCTGAATTTGGCTAGCTTCAGCATCCGGCCTTTGGATCTTGTTATATCAACACTTAATTCTTGATGCATCATTAAATGACTTTCCTCCAGTGTTACCTTATACTCAGGACTCCAAGTAGAACCTGGGAAGCTGGACAAGGTCTGTACAGTCTGCAGAGCTTTGGGGTAGCACAGTGGGAATCCTACAACAGCTTCCTCTAAATTAAATTATGGAAGCATTTCAGGAATTAAATGTAACCCTTCTGCCAGGTGATTAATGGCAGCAATAAGGGTGGGGTTCAATATACAGAATCATATATTTCAAAGCCAGAAAGGACCACTGTGATCATCTAGTTTGACCTCCTGCATAGCCAATGCCAGAGACCTGCCCCCAAATAATTCCCAGAGCAGATCTTTTAAAAAAACATCCAATCTTGATTAAAAATTGCCCATGATGGAAAATCCACTAGGGCCTCTCATGACAAATAACTAAACTGGCTTGAGAAGCCACCCAGGAACCTTTGCCTGATGTGTGTGGCTGGACGTAGCTATTTGATGTATTTTGGGAGCGGCCTGTTTTTAAGGACAGGGAGTAAGTCAGCACCAGTCCATGGACCATGCCTGGGGGCATTTAACTAACAAACAAAGTGTCTCCCTGAGTTATGCAGAAGCACCCAGTGCAGCAATGGCAATACGATGTCAGAGCTACAGCTGTCCAATCACTGCGAGACCCAGAGATCAGGCTATGACATCAGGGTCACAGCCGTCCAGTCACCACCCGGTGCAGCCATCTGTGGATTTCAGGGTATCCATTAGCACTAAGGTGACGGGGATAAGTGGAAATAACATCAGGGTAAAAATGTAAAAGAAAGGCGTCCCCGGGAGTCTCAGCCCAACAGCCTGCAAGGTCAACAGTTCGGAAGCACGTCTCACTGTGAAACGTATTGGAAAATAAAGATTTTAATTACTATGGTCATTCCGGAGCCTATTACTGTCAGCAGCTGGCTTGCTAAAATGTGGCATTGTGTAGAGCGAGGGAGCTCAGTGCTTAGGACTTTGAAGGAGTGCACCAGCCTGGTTTGATATGAGCAGTGAGCAGAGGCGGGGTGAGTAGGGGCAGTGCCAGTAAGATTACAAATTCAGGATGGAGAGGCTTAAGAGCCCTCTTCAGTGACTTTTGGGTTGAAATGTACTAGGGCCAGATCTCTGCCGGAGGGTATTATTCCAGAGGGGGATATGTGAATAAAAATATTACAGCTGTTTTAGACACTGAAGGGATTGAAAACAGAATTGACTTTGCCATTGTCAACACGGTCCCGGTGATGGCTTTCTGCAAGGTTGCAGGGAAGGAGGGAGGAGAGGTACAATTCCTTGGTGGGATGTGGCATCGTACGCACCCAGGCTGTGCCTACCTGCACTAATATCAGCCGTTGTTGGGCGCATGGGGCTGCCTCTTTTCTCTCTGTGCTGTGCTCATTTTGGGCACTGTCACAATAGAAACAATGTTCCTGTTTGCTGCTTTTTAGCATTTCCCTTGAGTAGTTCTGTGACACTGCACCCCATATTCTTCACAGCAATATTATGATTATGACAGTTCCTTAACTGGAGCCTTCCCATGCAGAGCTGATCACAGTGTCTGTATGTAACTGCAGCTCGGGGTGTCCTTACCTGTATGTGTGCTGGTGAAAGTGCAGGCTGGTCACAGTAGTACAGTGTAAAGGGAGTCCAGGCTGGTGGGATGGGGGTGCAGCTCAGTGGTACCCCAGTTCCAGGTGGCACTCCAGGGGGAACCCATCACAAGTTCCATGCATGGAGGCAAAGCAGAAAAATTCAGAGGGACAGGAGAAAGAAACTGCCGGTGCCTGTTGTATTAACTGAGATGGAATATATGGGCCAAAGGTGTTAACTGTCACTGTCCAACATTAAATAGTGTTAAACAAGGTCTGGGGTTTAGTATACAGAAAATTTAGCCTGCTTAGCACCATGGCAAACACACCATAAAAAATCCTGTTACAGTTTATTAAAGATCCAGAAAAAGAAGGAAAGCAGTTACAGCATTGGAAAGATAAAGTAGTAAGTCAGGCTTTCGTTTGAACAGCATCCCTTGTTCCCTTTCCCTTTAACTGGAGAGGGTTTTTAGAAGGAAAACCCCCTTCTTTGACAGTCTCGGAGATGGGATCAAAGATGGTAATAACTGTCCTTTTGGGGAAAAGCCAGGAAGTTAGTTGAGATGAGCTGGAGCTGTCGTTGCTGTTGTTTAAAGTCTGATCCCGTTTCCTACGAGGCAAAACAAGACAAACCCACACAAAAGGGGAAAGAAAAGAACAGCAATGATAGAAAATGCAGCTTCTGCTTCTGGTGTTAACTCTCACTTGCAACCTCATTGCTGAAAAAATAGAGGCACAGCATATGGTCTGATCAGCCACTCCAAGACCTGGCACGCGTGTACCAGCTTTGGGCTGTTTAGTTACCTCTTTGTGGTTACAGGCTTACAGGAGTGTTGCAAAGTGTGCAGATTTGGCTGCTAAGCCAGACTCTTATTAGACAGAAGTGAAAAGGAGAGATAGGAAAGAGAAGAAATGAAGTCGGGAAGGAAAAGGACACATTTTGGGTGCGGTGTGGGGAGAGATGTCTTACATCTCAGGTGGTGTTTGGAATTCAACTGGAGCTGGGAGAGGTGGTAATGCCATCTGGGTCCCTCTCTCTGGACCAGTCTGGTCAGGACGTCTCTCAGAATCAGGATGATGAAGGCCTGGGTCCCAGGAGATGGTGGGGGGTGGCAGCCATGGTGGTGCAGCTCACTCCCAGACTCTCTTTGTATAGGGACCCCAAAAGGGAGTGGGGGTGGAATAGCCCATCCCCTCTTTATTTTGCCCACCAATTCAGCCTAATTTCCAACACCAATTTTGGTTCACTGCTTTCTGATTCCACACATCTCTTGTTTACCAGGCATGATCTTAACACAGTCCTTGAGTAATATCTAATTCAGTCTTTCTGTCTCCCTTTCATAGCTTTCTCCATCCACATTTACTGTTGTGGGTTATTGTGACCTTTTATAAACTGTCACTCACTTTTCACAGTGGAGCTCACAATTAGGATAAATTTGTAGGCCCAATTATTACAATACGTTACTGGCAGAGCAAAAGGACCAAATGAGAAGAGAGGTTTGGTTAGATAAGCAGCTGGAAGTGCGGATACCTATCTGTGACCTGACTAGGCGCTGGGCAACTCACCTGGTCAGGTTTAGTCATAGGGGTTCCAGCCAGGTGGGAAACATCATGCCTAGGAGAACTGGGAAGCACCCAGGCAAATAGAAAACAGACCCCACTGTGTTAACCAGAATCTCTGAACCTCGGGGCAGGGTCTGTAGTCTGTGATGTCTGGCCTCAGTTCTTATTTTATAGCAATCAATTTGTCTGTCCTTACTCATTACTGAATGAGCGGAAAGATACTTAGGGTATGTTTGTTGCCATGCTGAGTGCTGGCCTCATGGCTTGTGGGCACAACTTGCACCCTCAGGACAATTTGTGAGCCAGAGCGGAGTGAGCTCTCACTAACGAGCTGAGATCTGTACCCCAGTCAGGTAATTCAAGGTGCAGCCTCCAATTTATGCCTGTGAGTAAATTCCTGCCAGGATCATGTGGGTTCCAATGGCCTCCACAAATGGAAATTGTCTTTCTGAAAAATACGTCCCTTCACGCAGCTACGAGACAAGCCAAGGGCCCAACTGTTCTGTCAACGGGATTGTTACAAACTCCAGCCAGAGTCAATGTATGGAACCTCCTGCCTGCCAGTGCCCTTTCTGGAGTAAAGTGGACTGTGTGTACATTCCATTTACCCCAATAACAAATTGAAGACAAACAGGGAAGCCTTCTGTGGAAATACTGCAAATTCAGACAGTGTTTTCTTGGGGTTGTTAAAGTAACAGTAAAGCATAAATGGGAAGTGCTGGTGTCCACCCCAGCCAGACAGGGAGGAGAAGAATACGGAACCTTTTTGCATGGCTGGGTATCGGACTTTAGGGCAACCCTCTCCTCATTGAGTCCTGTGGGCGCTAGTTATGCAAGGCCCAGGTGTGAATAGATAAGGTGCAAACTTTCACTGCCAGGTCACAAAGTGATGTGGTCAAAGGTTTTGGGCTCACACCTAATGTTGGCAAAATCTTTCCATCTCACGCTGTGCTCATTTGTGCTGTGTATCTGCCCTGTCTTCTGCATTGTTTGTCAAGGGAGGTGGATGGGTTACAGCTGCTCTGGGCTCTATATCCACACGGTAAATTATTTGTAAGGAGCCTATGCCTCTCTAAGTGCACTCTCAAAAGCATCCTTATAAATATATTAACTCCTTATGGCTCCAAGATACCCAGATCAGGGAATAACCCAACCCTGCCACTTATACTGCCTGCCAGTTCTCCTAACCTAGCTAAGTGTGTCTGAATGGGTGTGTTCTTTCTTCCTCTAAAATAAATCATGGTGACATATATAAGAATAACCTGGTTCTTAAATTGGCTAGTAGAAAAAGAAAACCCATTTGTTCCACTATTTCTGAGACGTTTCAGTGGTAGCCGTGTTAGTCCGTATCAGCAAAAAAAACCAGGAGTCCTTATGGCATTTAGAGACTAACAAATTTATTTGGGCATAAGTTTTCGTGGGCTAGAACCCACTTCATCGGATGAGAAGGCATCTATTGACCCCATATGGAGAACAGTACGGGACATAACTAGTGGAGTGGAGCTACAAAATCAATTTAGCAGAGTAGCAGACGGGGGGGGAGGGAGGGGGGAGAGAATTACCTAGTTCTCCTGGGCAAAGTGAGCAATTTATCCAACAAATGTTCCCATTCTCTGTTAGACAATGACTTGCAAAAACACTTTTGAAAACCCAGTCCCTTCGGTGAAGCGACTTGATGAATCATCTGCAACTGTTCTCTCTTGCTAATGCCTGCTGTGGGGTTGGCCCCTCACTCACATTTTTGCTCCCTGGATTGGATGAGCCTGTCTTTGTGCCTGGCTGCTATTCCCATGGGATGAGACTGAGCCCTGGGCAAAGAGCCAACCCCAAGGGCCAGTCCCACCTTCGCTACTCTTGGAAGGATTAGCAAAGGTTGAAATGGTGCCTGCACAGGGCGAATTGCACCCAGGAGGTACAACTGTTCTCCACACTTGTGTAAAATTGTGTTTTCTTTGCAAAGGCACTGAGGGGAAGGAGGAGCCAACTTAGGGTAAATCTTTCACCGAGGGAACTCAAGTAGCTCAAGTTAAGTCAATGGCATTGAAGCAACGGTGCTGTGCCAGTTTACACCAGCCGAGGGTCTGTCCCAAGGCCATGAGGGGACTGACATAAAAAGCAATTCAGAACATTTTCATGCTTTCTGAAGTAGTGCTGCCCATCGCTGGCTTGGGAAACAAAGTGGAAAGCAGTTTTCATCACCCCCCTCTGGTCAGTCACGGTCAGTCAATGAACCCAGGACTGTTAGGAGCAAGTTGGCAGCCCAGGTAATTATATTTCCCTTCTCTGCACTGGGCTTTTGCTTGTCCAGACTGTTGTTCTCCTCTGTTCTCCGCCTGTTGAGCCCCATCCACTAGTCTGGCTGAGCTCCATGATACATACTCCTTCTGGATCATGGGTTCATCGTATAAACTGCCCTCTTCTTTGGAGCCCAAGTGATTTCTGATCTGTGCAGCCGAGTGGCTTCTGTTGTCTCTCCCCTGGCTCTGCTGCTGCTATTCTCCAAACCCCAGGCAGGCAGGCACATAACCTCTATCCCAGACGTGCTGACCTTGAGGATTAGGCTTTCCAGGGGAGGGAAGGGGGTTGTGAAGATGAAATAAGGCATGTTCGTATCACCTTCCCCTCCACCCCCGCCATGGAGTCACTTTGTGTCAGCTGTTTCCCAAGCGCTGTCTCATTTGTTAGCCACACACATCCTTTCTGTGCCTGCACGATCTCCTCTTTTCGCTTTAGCTTTGTCCACACTAGAAGGATTAGTACCCATGTCTCAGCAACCACGCGGCACCAGCAGTGGTAGAGAGTGTTTAAGGGGAAGGGCTCAAACATTGTTACTTCCATGTCAAGGACCCTACGTTGAGCAATCCTGAAATAGATGGCTGGGTATGCTGCATACATGGCGTCCCCAGGGGCAACATCTTTACCAACCCCCATTAAAAAAAAAAAATAATGTCAGTGAAAACAGATATTTTGCATTTTAAAACCAATTGCTATAAAACCAAGGCCTTAAAGGTGAAGACAGGAGTTAACTGATGCAGTGGAGAAGGGGGGGAAACGGTGGAGGGAAGCACAGGAGGGATGGCTGTGATCAGAGCGACTAGCCAGGAAGGTCTGTTATCCGTGGGTAAAACTGAGATGCTGATGATATGAGAGAAGAATGAACTTGTTGCTAAAAAACTGGACTGGGAGTCAGGAACCTCCAGGCTCCACTCACAATAGACTAGGGGCAGCCGGAATTGCTAGAATTAAAATTACTATCAAAATGAGACTGCCAAGCTCTGCAGATTTACCCATCCCTAGCTGTAGCTTGTCTGTACTCCTCCCCACTTGCTACTTATCCACCTAGTGCATCTTGGCAGATCCTATGTGCTCTCTGGCTGAGTCTGTCTCTGAGTTACTCATTTGTACAGTGCCAAGCACAATTGGGTCCTCATTTATTGAGTTCTTCTAGTGCTACCATAATTCACATAATGACTATCAATAGAAGGTCTGAGGAGCCTTCCCTGCTCTGTGAAGGAAGAAATAATGCAAATGAACGTTGAACCTGACATTTTCTTTCCCTTCCTCTTAGTATCATCTATTCACTCACATACATGACTTTTGAGCCAAGAGTACCCAAGCACCTCCCAAACGCTAACACTAACAGTCATGCACACAGCACATGAGGCAGCGGGGAAGCGCTGTCCCCATTTTATGGATGGAAGACTGAGGCCCAGAGAGGTTAGTTAAGCAGAACTGAGTGCATAATAGAATGTTTGGTTCAGGGACCAAACCAAAAAAGGTGAACAAAATCCAGTTAGATTTGAACTGAAACAAATTTCTTTCAAAAATGTTTGTTGAATCAAAAAGTCAAAACTATTTTGTTTTTTCATAGATTCCTGGATTCCCAGACTAGATGGGATCATTGTGATCATCTAGTCTAACCTCCTGCATGCCACAGGCCAGAGAATTTCCCCCAGGTAATTCCTAGAGCAGATTTTCTACAAAAACATGCAATCCTGATTTAAAAATTGTCAGTGAGGGAGTAGCTGCAGTGGTTAGTTACTCTCACCCTTGAAATGTATGTTTGTCTAGCTTTCATTTCCAGCCATTGCATCCTCTTATACCTTTCTCTGCTAGATTGAAGAGCCCATTATTAAATATTTGTTCCTCATTTCGGTATTTATAGACTGTAACCAATCACCCCTTCACCTTCTTTTTGTTAAACTAAATAGATTGAGCTCCTAGAGTCTGTCACTCCGAGGCAGGTTTTTTAATCTCTTAATCATTCTCATGGCTCTTCTCTGAGCTCTTATGGGGCATGGCTTCTCTCCTGCCTTCTTCCCTGCAGAAACTGCACAGACTCCAGTGGTTGTGCTTTCCCTGAACTCCTTTTATTTTAAGTTCCCGCCACCATTTCTGCAACAGTCTATTTATAGCACCGCTGTGCTTTTTGGCCCTCTCCCCAGGGCCTATGGGGAACAGAGGTCGGTCTGTCTGTCTGTCTTTCTCTCTCAAAGCCTCCATATAACTAGGCTCAACTAGCCCTAGTCTCTCTCTCTCCCCCCCCCCCCCTTTTGGGGCTTCTTTCCTACCTACCTACCTCTTTATCAGCCTTGGGCTGATGGGTTAATTGGCTCCTTATCCCATCCAGCCCGCCTGCCTGATTGTCTAGTTACCCCCACCAGCTTTCTCATGGGGAACTAATTAACATCTGAGTGATAAGATTGCAGGCTCAGCTGTTCACACCCTGCTCTCTGTTGAATGAACCCGCTCCAGTTTATCAATAGCCTTCCTGAACTGCGGACACCAGAACTGGACACAGGATTCCAGCAGCCCTAACACCAGGGCCAAATACAGGGGTAAAATAACCTCTCTACTTCTACTCAAGATCCCCCTGTTTCTGCATCCTAGGATCGCTTTAGCCCTTTTGGCCCCAGCGTTGCACTAGAAGTTCATGTTCAGCTGATTATCCACCACAACCCCCAAATCGTTTTTAGAGTTACCGCTTTCCAGGATAGAGTCCCCCATCTTGTAAATATGGACTGTTTTCTTTGTTCCTAGATGTGTACATTTAGCCACATTGAAATGCATCTTGTTTGCTTGCACCCAGTTTACCAAGCGATCCAGATCGCTCTGTATCAGGGACCCTGTCCTCTTCGGTATTTACCATTCCCCCAACTTTTGGGTCATCTGCAAATGTTATCCATGATGCAGGTCACGCCTAATAAAGGCTGGACATGTGTTATACAAGCGGTTACTCTTGAACAACCCTGTTAACCTTCACTGGTAAGCAATCCTGCAGCTGATGCACAGGCAGTAATAGACTCCAGCTCACTCTCACATAGCTTTATCAGCCCTGCAGTGAAAATAGGAGTAAATCGCAGCAGAATAACGTATTTTAGACCCTTAAACTAGCAGGTCTGTCTCTGGCTATAGACAAGGAGCAGATGTGTGGAATGCAAAGGTGCTATATTTACACAGGTACTTTTCAGAGTAGAACCACCTTCAGTGTTTGCTTTCCTGGCTTTTTAGAATTCTTTAGGTGCACAACTTCCATGTAGCTTTTTTTGTCACTTAATGAATCATAGTTACAAAACTATTGGGGAGAGAACAACCTATTACATGGAAAGCAAACTCTGAAATCAGACCTCTTTTAAATATTGAATGTCACAAAAATCTTACATACCAAACCCATGAATATATGTATTAATTAATAAAACATTTAGTGCAATCAGTGGTTCATTTTAATCGGTTTAATTGTACACATAGGATATTTCTGAACTTTACAAACCCCCGGTGAGGAGTGGTCTCTTGCCATTTGTAGCAAAGGATGATGTTTTATAGCAGGAATATTCGTTTCATCTGCATTTGTCAGCCAGGGCCGCCTTCTCCTGCGTCTGGGCAGGGCTGGCTCTAGCTTTTTTGCCGCCCCAAGCGGAGAAGAAAAAAAAAAAAAGAAAACCCGATTGAGCTACCGCCGAAGGACCCGCCGCTGAATTGCCGCCGAAGACGGAGGCGGAGGGATTGAGCTGCCGCCGAAGAGGAAGCGAGGGACTGAAGGACCCGCCGCCGAATTGCCGCCGGAGACCCAAACATGCCGCCCCTTTCTATTGGCCGCCCCAAGCACCTGCTTCCTTCGCTGGTGCCTGGAGCCGGCCCTGCGTCTGGGCTATTAAAGAGGAAAAGTCAGGCGTGTCATCTTGCAGAATTTCCTCCTAATTCTTCAGTCAAAGGCAGAGTACGCCCCCTAGGGGGCACACTCAAATTCACAGGTCCTCCAAGGTTTGTGCAGATCCAGCTGTACAAATCTTCATGATGGCAGGGCTCCCCAAATTGCAGCCACTCCTATCCTCACTGAAGGAGTATCCTGGGTCACAGAGTGGGGGCTGGGCAAGCTAGTACTCAATGCTTTTTTCGCCTCTGTCTTCACGAACAAGGGCAGCTCCCAGACTACTGCACTGGGCAGCACAGCATGGGGAGGAGGTGACCAGCCCTCTGTGGAGAAAGAAGTGGTTCAGGACTATTTAGAAAAGCTGGACGAGCACAAGTCCATGGGGCCGGATGCGCTGCATCCGAGGGTACTAAAGGAATTGGTGGATGTGATTGCAGAGCCATTGACCATTATCTTTGAAAACTCATGGTGATCGGGGGAGGTTCCAGATGACTGGAAAAAGGCTAATGTAGTGCCCATCTTTAAAAAAGGGAAGGAGGAGGATCCAGGGAACTACAGGCCAGTCAGCCTCACCTCAGTCCCTGGAAAAATCATGGAGCAGGTCCTCAAGGAATCAATTTTGAAGCACTTCAAGGAGAGAACAGTGATCAGGAACAGTCAGCATGGATTCACCAAGGGCAAGTCATGCCTGACCAACCTGATTGCCTTCTATGATGAGATAACTGGGTCTGTGGATGAGGGGAAAGCAGTGGACATGTTATTCCTTGACTTTAGCAAAGCTTTTGATACAGTCTCCCACAGTATTCTTGCCAGCAAGTTAAAGAAGTATTGGCTGGATGAATGGACTATAAGGTGAATAGAAAGCTGGCTAGATCGTCAGGCTCAACGGGTAGTGATCAATGGCTCCATGTCTAGTTGGCAGCCGGTATCAAGCGGAGTGCCCCAAGGGTCGGTCCTGGGGCCGGTTTTGTTCAATATCTTCATTAATGATCTAGAGGATGGTGTGGGCTGCACCCTCAGCAAGTTTGCAGATAACACTAAACTGTGAGGAGTGGTAGATACGCTGGAGGGTAGGAATAGGGTACAGAGGGACCTAGCNCCTCAGCAAGTTTGCAGATGACACTAAACTGTGAGGAGTGGTAGATACGCTGGAGGGTAGGAATAGGATACAGAGGGACCTAGC
>QXTE01000014.1:18488511-18602537 GCA_003942145.1 Platysternon megacephalum | reverse complement strand
CCCCCCCCCCCCCTTTTGGGGCTTCTTTCCTACCTACCTACCTCTTTATCAGCCTTGGGCTGATGGGTTAATTGGCTCCTTATCCCATCCAGCCCGCCTGCCTGATTGTCTAGTTACCCCCACCAGCTTTCTCATGGGGAACTAATTAACATCTGAGTGATAAGATTGCAGGCTCAGCTGTTCACACCCTGCTCTCTGTTGAATGAACCCGCTCCAGTTTATCAATAGCCTTCCTGAACTGCGGACACCAGAACTGGACACAGGATTCCAGCAGCCCTAACACCAGGGCCAAATACAGGGGTAAAATAACCTCTCTACTTCTACTCAAGATCCCCCTGTTTCTGCATCCTAGGATCGCTTTAGCCCTTTTGGCCCCAGCGTTGCACTAGAAGTTCATGTTCAGCTGATTATCCACCACAACCCCCAAATCGTTTTTAGAGTTACCGCTTTCCAGGATAGAGTCCCCCATCTTGTAAATATGGACTGTTTTCTTTGTTCCTAGATGTGTACATTTAGCCACATTGAAATGCATCTTGTTTGCTTGCACCCAGTTTACCAAGCGATCCAGATCGCTCTGTATCAGGGACCCTGTCCTCTTCGGTATTTACCATTCCCCCAACTTTTGGGTCATCTGCAAATGTTATCCATGATGCAGGTCACGCCTAATAAAGGCTGGACATGTGTTATACAAGCAGTTACTCTTGAACAACCCTGTTAACCTTCACTGGTAAGCAATCCTGCAGCTGATGCACAGGCAGTAATAGACTCCAGCTCACTCTCACATAGCTTTATCAGCCCTGCAGTGAAAATAGGAGTAAATCGCAGCAGAATAACGTATTTTAGACCCTTAAACTAGCAGGTCTGTCTCTGGCTATAGACAAGGAGCAGATGTGTGGAATGCAAAGGTGCTATATTTACACAGGTACTTTTCAGAGTAGAACCACCTTCAGTGTTTGCTTTCCTGGCTTTTTAGAATTCTTTAGGTGCACAACTTCCATGTAGCTTTTTTTGTCACTTAATGAATCATAGTTACAAAACTATTGGGGAGAGAACAACCTATTACATGGAAAGCAAACTCTGAAATCAGACCTCTTTTAAATATTGAATGTCACAAAAATCTTACATACCAAACCCATGAATATATGTATTAATTAATAAAACATTTAGTGCAATCAGTGGTTCATTTTAATCGGTTTAATTGTACACATAGGATATTTCTGAACTTTACAAACCCCCGGTGAGGAGTGGTCTCTTGCCATTTGTAGCAAAGGATGATGTTTTATAGCAGGAATATTCGTTTCATCTGCATTTGTCAGCCAGGGCCGCCTTCTCCTGCGTCTGGGCAGGGCTGGCTCTAGCTTTTTTGCCGCCCCAAGCGGAGAAGAAAAAAAAAAAAGAAAACCCGATTGAGCTACCGCCGAAGGACCCGCCGCTGAATTGCCGCCGAAGACGGAGGCGGAGGGATTGAGCTGCCGCCGAAGAGGAAGCGAGGGACTGAAGGACCCGCCGCCGAATTGCCGCCGGAGACCCAAACATGCCGCCCCTTTCTATTGGCCGCCCCAAGCACCTGCTTCCTTCGCTGGTGCCTGGAGCCGGCCCTGCGTCTGGGCTATTAAAGAGGAAAAGTCAGGCGTGTCATCTTGCAGAATTTCCTCCTAATTCTTCAGTCAAAGGCAGAGTACGCCCCCTAGGGGGCACACTCAAATTCACAGGTCCTCCAAGGTTTGTGCAGATCCAGCTGTACAAATCTTCATGATGGCAGGGCTCCCCAAATTGCAGCCACTCCTATCCTCACTGAAGGAGTATCCTGGGTCACAGAGTGGGGGCTGGGCAAGCTAGTACTCAATGCTTTTTTCGCCTCTGTCTTCACGAACAAGGGCAGCTCCCAGACTACTGCACTGGGCAGCACAGCATGGGGAGGAGGTGACCAGCCCTCTGTGGAGAAAGAAGTGGTTCAGGACTATTTAGAAAAGCTGGACGAGCACAAGTCCATGGGGCCGGATGCGCTGCATCCGAGGGTACTAAAGGAATTGGTGGATGTGATTGCAGAGCCATTGACCATTATCTTTGAAAACTCATGGTGATCGGGGGAGGTTCCAGATGACTGGAAAAAGGCTAATGTAGTGCCCATCTTTAAAAAAGGGAAGGAGGAGGATCCAGGGAACTACAGGCCAGTCAGCCTCACCTCAGTCCCTGGAAAAATCATGGAGCAGGTCCTCAAGGAATCAATTTTGAAGCACTTCAAGGAGAGAACAGTGATCAGGAACAGTCAGCATGGATTCACCAAGGGCAAGTCATGCCTGACCAACCTGATTGCCTTCTATGATGAGATAACTGGGTCTGTGGATGAGGGGAAAGCAGTGGACATGTTATTCCTTGACTTTAGCAAAGCTTTTGATACAGTCTCCCACAGTATTCTTGCCAGCAAGTTAAAGAAGTATGGGCTGGATGAATGGACTATAAGGTGAATAGAAAGCTGGCTAGATCGTCAGGCTCAACGGGTAGTGATCAATGGCTCCATGTCTAGTTGGCAGCCGGTATCAAGCGGAGTGCCCCAAGGGTCAGTCCTGGGGCCGGTTTTGTTCAATATCTTCATTAATGATCTAGAGGATGGTGTGGGCTGCACCCTCAGCAAGTTTGCAGATGACACTAAACTGTGAGGAGTGGTAGATACGCTGGAGGGTAGGAATAGGATACAGAGGGACCTAGCCAAATTAGAGAATTGGGCCAAAAGAAATCAGATGAGGTTCAACAAGGACAAGTGCAGAGTCCTGCACTTAGGATGGAAGAATCCCATTCACTGTTACAGACTAGGGACCGAGTGGCTAGGCAGCAGTTCTGCAGAAAAGGACCTAGGGGTTATGGTGGACGAGAAGCTGGATATGAGTCAACAGTGTGCCTTTGTTGCCAAGAAGGCTAATGGCATTTTGGGCTGTATAAGTAGGAGCATTGCCAGCAGATCGAGGGACGTGATCATTCCCCTCTATTTGGCATTGGTGAGGCCTCATCTGGAGTACCGTGTCCAGTTTTGGGCCTCACACTAAAAGAAGGATGTGGAAAAATTGGAAAGAGTCCAGCGGAGGGCAACAAAAATGATTAGGGGACTGGAGCACATGTCTTTTGAGGACAGGCTGAGGGAACTGGGATTGTTTAGTCTGCAGAAGAGAAAAATGAGGGGGGATTTGATAGCTGCTTTCAACTACCTGTAAGGGGGTTCCAAAGAGGATGGATCTAGACTGTTTTCAGTGGTACCAGATGATAGAAGAAGGAGTAATGGTCTCAAGCTGCAGTGGGGGAGGTTTAGGTTGGATATTAGGAAAAACTTTTTCACTAGGAGGGTGGTGAAGCACTGGAATGGGTTACCCAGGGAGGTGGTGGAATCTCCTTCCTTAGAGGTTTTTAAGGTCAGGCTTGACAAAGCCCTGGCTGGAATGATTTAGTTGGGAATTGGTCCTGCTTTGAGCAGGGGATTGGACTAGATGACCTCCTGAGGTCCCTTCCAACCCTGATATTCTATGATTCTATGATTCAGAGCACTAGCCCTCAATTGGATGGGAATTTCCAAAAATATCCATACAAATGACACCAAACAGCACTAGGAAACCTAGATGAAAAGGAGCTACAAGGAGCCCCAGGCCTGGATTTCAGTTAGACATTTGCAATCATACATGTGCATTTGGGCATGTGTAACTTGTGTGCAAATACCTGATGTATGTGCACATACACAGTACAGTTAGAAGGCTAATTGCCCAAGTGCATACACAAGTTCCTGAATTGCAAGCGCAAGTGAGGCATTTGAGTGCATGTAGATTCAAATTGAGTGGCATGAGGCTAACTTTGAAAATCAGGCCCTTCATTTCTCTCCCTCTTGCCAGCGTCTGAGCATTTATCCATCCCAAACTGAGAAAGCGCAGCAGGCTGGCCAGCCCGCAGCTCTGGGCTTCGGCAGTTCTTCCACAGGAGTCAGAAACGGGTCCAATAAAAGACATTACCTCACCCACCTTATCTCAGACAGGAAGGAGATGGCCAATGAAGATGTGTCCAGAGTTGCCCCTTGGTGTATTTACATGGTTCAGATCAGGCATGTTTAGGATGAGGCAGAGGCCATGAACTGCACACATCAGCTCTTTTCAAACTGATTTGAGCGACCCCCATTCTACTTCACTCCCCACCTCCCAGCAGTCACTGCTTTGTCCAAAGTCTCCTTGCTTCCCTTCACTCCTCTGTTAACTTGTGGGATGTTTATTCCCCTTTAGATAAAGCAATTCTGCTTAACTTCTCCATCTTTCCTCACTCTCTTGGTTTTATCCCCCGCTCACTGAATCCCTCTGATCTGAAAAACGCAACCCAGTCAGCTTTATTGATTCCGTCATGAGAATAAAGCCAGTGCCATCCCACCAATGAGATGCCAGATGAGGACAGCACAGAGAGTCTGCCTGAAGCCCCTGTTCAGTGCTGTCAGATAAAATTCAAAAGACCGGGCCCTCTGGCTGAAAAAGAATGCCGAGCCGTTTTGCCACATGCCCAGCCCTTGGCTGCATTCTCCCAGTAACATGCCTGTGCTCCGCTGCTTTACAATGAATTTTTTATCATACTTCAAATATTAAATATTTTAGAAAGTACATTTCCAGCGCCGGGCTGGGCTGCCACGCTGTCTCTGTTGGGTAGCTGAAGGGGAGAGGGCTCCAGCCTGTCACTAAGGCTCAGAGTTTACACTACGCAGCAGGTTGAGAAGCTGCTTACGTTTATAAAGCTTTAGAAAGTGGAGCAATATGGTGCTGCTCCTGGCGTGCTACTGCCTGGTTGAGTGGGGTAGCTCACCCATAGAGAGGCTGGCCTGCTGTTTCAGATGGCAGCATGAAGGGACCCAGAAGGAGTGCAGGATGCTGGCATTATGGGACTAGCAGATTAAATGCTTAGTCTGAGGATGGATGCATTGGAGATAACTTGAAGGCTAAATGAGCCAACCATCTAACCAGCAGAGGGTGCCCCAGAGGACCAGAGCAGGTAGTGGTGGGAGGTGGATTGGGAAAGAGGGAGCTGGGGAATTCTTTGTCTCCACATGCAGAATTAAGTGCCATTAAAGGGCACATTGTGAAATGAAGTCACTTTTAAGGTAGATCTACACCGGCATCTGGACAGGGGTCCATGCACATGGTTGTGCCAGAATCCCAATACCATCCACATCTAAACCCCAGAAACATAGGCTTCAAGACATGTTTGGGGTAAGAATGCAGTACTAGGCAGTCATTTCCCATTTTGTATGCGTGCAACTGATTGTTCCTTCCTAAATGGAGTACTTTGCATTTGTCCTTATTGAATTTCATCCTATTTACTTCAGAGCATTTCTCCAGTTTCTCCAGATCATTTTGAATTTTAATCCTATCCTCCAAAGCCCTTGCAACCCCTCCCAGGTTGGTTTCATCCACAAACTCTCTATGCCATTGTCTAAATCATTGATGAAGATATTGAACAGAACCAGCCCCAGAACCGATCCCTGTGGAACCCCACTTGCTATGCCTTTCCAGCTTGACTATGAACCACTGATAACTACTCTCTAGGAATGGTTTTCCAACCAGTTATGCACCCACTTATAGTAGCTCCATCTAGGTTGTATTTCCCTACTTTGTTTATGAGAAAGTCTTGTGAGACAGTATCAAAAGCCTCACTAAAGTCAGGATATACCACATCTGTTTGTTTCCTTCACTTATATGTGGACCCTTCACTCAGGTTTTAGAATCATAGAATCATAGAAGATTAGGGTTGGAAGAGACCTCAGGAGGTCATCTAGTCCAACCCCCTGCTCAAAGCAGGACCAACCCCAACTCAATCATCCCAGCCAGGGCTTTGTCAAGCCGGGCCTTAAAAACCTCTAAGGATGGAGATTCCACCACCTCCCTAGGCAACCCGTTCCAGTACTTCACCACCCTCCTAGTGAAATAGCGTTTCCTAATATCCAACCTAGACCTCCCCCACTGCAACTTGAGACCATTGCTCCTTGTTCTGTCATCTGCCACCACTGAGAATAGTCACCATTGTCCCCACTTCAATTTTGGGCCCCACCATTCGGTGCCTTGAGTTGTGTAACCATTTGGGGCAAAGAACCTCAAGGTCCTATCAGTGCCCCCAGTGTCCCCACAGAGTCCCAGACCCCACCAACCCCTCCCTATCCAGGTATATGTGAATATAAGTAAATCGGAGACATGTTGAAAGTGCAAGGTGCACAGAAATAACAGGTAACTTTATTAACTGGAAGTAGGGGGGAAGAGTGGATAAACTTCCCTATGGGTTTGACAAAACAGATCTCCGGGAAAACAAAGTGAAATAACTGTGCCATCACATACTGAACAATACTAAAACAGACACCCCTCCCCCAATGACCTCTTTGAACCATGGGGTTACTCATGGTTCACAGACAGCAAGTGTCCTGGACACAATCACAGTCGCCCGAAATCAGTTGTAAAAGCCCATCCCAACCCCTCCACCAACTGCTGTCAAGGTCCTTCAGGCACTGAGTAATCCCCCGAAACTGTGGCCTGGCTAATAGTTGTGAATATTAACACAGAATGAAAGAACAATAAGTGCCATTTAACTGGGCAGACACTCTCGACAGAACAATCACTAACCAGGTGTAATACCTGTGGAGGCGCCTGCCCCAATTATCCATAACGAGCCATTACATAAATGACGGGCTAACGACTGTCCACAGGAGGGGAACAAAACTATGTGTTGAAGCACAAGTGAGTGGGAATGTTCCCTGCTGTGTTTTCACAGCAACTGCATGGGGTGTGCTTTGTTTGTTCGGGGCCAGGCTGAAGTCACCCCCTGCCCACCCACTGTTCCAAGATGTAGACACAAATTGCATCCCGGATTTCCCTGGCCTACCGCAGTCCAGCACCAATATGAATGCCCACTGGATCATGCTGTCTGTAAAAGCTTTGCAAGCCTGTGTCCACTCTGTCTTAAAGTTCTCATCTTTAGTCTCACAGATGTTATGAAGTGCATAGCACTCCACAGTAAGGTGGACAGTGTTGCCATGTAATAGAGTATGTACCCACGTCCAGCACGTTTGTACACATGTAGTGGATATNGGGTTTGGTCCTGCTTTGAGCAGGGGGTTGGACTAGATGACCTCCTGAGGTCCCTTCCAACCCTGAGATTCTATGATTCTATGATTCTATGATTCTATGAACAGGACTGTTTTCTGTGCCCCAGGTGCCAGANAATATCAGGGTTGGAAAGGAACTCAGGAGGTCACCTAGTCCAACCCCCTGCTCAAAGCAGGACCAATCCCCAGACAGTTTTTTACCCCAGTTCCCTAAATGGCCCCCTCAAGGATTGAACTCACAACCCTGGGTTTAGTAGGCTAATACTCAAACCACTGAGCTATCCCTCATGAGGCATATGCAGCTGTGGGCATTGAAGTCAGGCTGAGATATAAAGAACAGAGACCCTGGACTTTAGAAAAGCAGACTTTGACTCCCTCAGGGAACTGATGGGCAAGGTCCCCTGGGAGAATAACATGAGAATAACATGAGGGGGAAAGGAGTAGAGGAAAGCTGGCTGTATTTTAAAGAAACCTTATTGAGGTTGCAGGAACAAACCATCCCCATGTGTAGGAAGAAAAGTAAATATGGCAGGCGACCAGCTTGGCTTAACAGTGAAATCCTTGCTCGTCTTAAACACAAAAAAACAGCTTACAAGAAGTGGAAGATTGAACAAATAACCAGGGAGGAGTATAAAAGTATTGCTCAGGCATGCAGGTGTGAAATTAGGAAGGCCAAATCACACTTGGAGTTGCAGCTAGCCGGAGATGTTAGGAGTAACAAGAAGGGTTTCTTTAGGTATGTTAGCAACAAGAAGAAAGTCAAGGAAAGTGTGGGCCCCTTGCTGAATGAGGGAGGGAACCTAGTGACAGAGGATGTGGAGAAAGCTAGTGTACTAAATGCTTTTTTTGCCTCTGTCTTCACAGACAAGGTCAGCTCCCAGACAGCTGCACTCTGCAGCACGGTATGGGGAGGAGGTGACCAGCTCTCTGTGGAGAAAGTAGTAGTTCGGGACTATTTAGGAAAGCTGGACGAGCACAAGTCCATGGGGCCGGATGCGCTGCATCCGAGGGTGCTAAAGGAGTTGGCCGATGAGATTGCGGAGCCATTGGCCATTATCTTTGAAAAATCATGGCGATCGGGGGAGGTCCCGGACGACTGGAAAAAAGCTAATGTAGTGCCCATCTTTAAGAAAGGGAAGAAGGAAGATCCAGGGAACTACAGGCCAGTTAGTCTCACCTCAGTCCCTGGAAAAATCATGGAACAGGTCCTCAAGGAATCAATCCTGAACCACTTAAAGGAGGGGAAAGTGATCAGGAACAGTCAGCATGGATTCACCAAGGGCAAGTCATGCCTGACTAACCTAATTGCCTTCTATGATAAGATAACCGGCTCTGTGGATGAGGGGAAAGCAGTGGATGTGCTATTTCTGGACTTTAGCAAAGCTTTTGATACAGTCTCCCACAGTATTCTTGCCAGCAAGTTAAAGAAGTATGGGCTGGATGAATGGACGGTAAGGTGGATAGAAAACTGGCTAGATGGTCGGGCTCAACGGGTAGTGATCAATGGTTCCTTGTCTAGTTGGCAGCCGGTATCAAGTGGAGTGCCCCAAGGGTCGGTGCTGGGGCCGGTTTTATTCAATATCTTCATTAACGATCTGGAAGATGGTGTGGACTGCACCCTTAGCAAGTTTGCAGATGACACTAAACTGGGAGGAGTGGTTGATACGCTGGAGGGTAGGGATAGGATACAGAGGGACCTAGACAAATTAGAGGATTGGGCCAAAAGAAATATGATGAGGTTCAACAAGGACAAGTGCAGAGTCCTGCATTTAGGACGAAAGAATCCCATGCACTGCTATAGACTAGGGACCGAATGGCTGGGCAGCAGTTCTGCAGAAAAGGACCTAGGGGTTACGGTGGACGAAAAGCTGAATATGAGTCAACAGTGTGCCCTTGTTGCCAAGAAGGCTAATGGCATTTTGGGTTGTATAAGTAGGGGCATTTCCAGCAGATCGAGGGATGTGATCATTCCCCTCTACTCAGCACTGGTGAGGCCTCATTTGGAGTACTGTGTCCAGTTTTGGGCCCCACACTACAAGAAGGATGTGGATAAATTGGAGAGAGTCCAGCGGAGGGCAACAAAAATGATTAGGGGGCTGGAGCACATGACTTACGAGGAGAGGCTGAGGGAACTGGGATTGTTTAGTCTGCAGAAGAGAAGAATGAGGGGCGATTTGATAGCTGCTTTCAACTACCTGAAAGGGGGTTCCAAAGAGGATGGATCTAGACTGTTCTCAGTGATAGAAGATGACAGAACAAGGAGTAATGGTCTCAAGTTGCAGAGGGGGAGGTTTAGGTTGGACATTAGGAAAAACTTTTTCACTAGTAGGGTGGTGAAGAACTGGAATGGGTTACCTAGGGAGGTAGTGGAATCTCCTTCCTTAGAGGTTTTTAAGGTCAGGCTTGACAAAGCCCTGGCTGGGCTGATTTAGTTGGGTTTGGTCCTGCTTTGAGCAGGGGGTTGGACTAGATGACCTCCTGAGGTCCCTTCCAACCCTGAGATTCTATGATTCTATGATTCTATGATTCTATGAACAGGACTGTTTTCTGTGCCCCAGGTGCCAGACACTAGATAATATGCAGTGTTGTTGTATGCTCCAAGGAGAAAATCTGGGATACACACCTTAACAGCTTCAAAACCACCTTTGCCAAACAAGGAAACTCCACCAGAGAAGTAGATTGCCTCATGGAATGGACTACTCAAATACCCCAAGAAAACCTCTTTCGCTACAGACATAAAATCCCCTCTGAACGCACACCCCTAGTTGTCACCTACCACCCCACACTGGGACCCATATGGTGTATCATCAAACAACTGCAACCAATACTGGAGCCCAAGCTCTAGGACCTGCGAGATGGGACGGTCCAAGAGCTTGGGCTGCAGCCCAAGCCTGAATGTCTACACTGCAGTTAAACAGCCCCTTAGCCCAAGCCCCTTAGCCTGAGTCAGCTGGCAGGGGCCAGCCATGGGTGTCTAATCGCAGTGTAGCCAGACCCGAAGGCACTCGAAAGAGTAAATCGCTCACTGTCAGGCATTTTCTCCAGCCTGGAGAGGAACTGGAGGGCAAAGCTGGAGAAGAAGGCACTTGGGAGCCAGCATATAAATTTGGGACAGAAGACTATTCCATTGTCCTACCGGTGCAGTGACAGAGTGAACTGTGGCTGCCCCCAATTCTTCCTCAGAGCTGTCTGAAAATGGGCTGGTCCCCTAGCTTGCAACGACATCTCAGTAATATCAGTCCCTCCCTGGCCAAGGGAAGAAGTACCCTCAGCACTGTAATCAAGTCACCTCTCAATCTTCTTTTTGATAAGATAAACAGACTGAGCTCTTTAAATCTCTCATGTCAGGCATTTTCCGGTCATTTTTGTGGCTCTTCTCTGCACTCTCCCCATTTTTCAACATCCTTTTTAAAATGTGGACACCAGAACTGGATGCAGTATCCAGTATTGGTCTCACCAGTTCCATCTACAGAGGTAAAATCACCTCCCTGCTTCACTACTTCCCTGTTTATACATCCCAGGATCACGTTAGTCTTTTTGCCACAGCATCACACCAGGAGCTCATGTTGAGTTGCTTTTATACTACGATCCCTAGATCCTTTTCAGAGACACTGCTTTCCAGGATACAATCCCCCATTCTGGAGGTGTGGTCTGCTTCCCTTGGTCATAAATATGTAACTTTGTATTAGACTGGAATTTCTACTTCTGGTAGGCTGGGGTCATTTCTGGAGTGGACAAATGCAAGGTCTTCTCTGCTTGAGGTCCAGCCAAAATCACTCAATGATATTCCAGGGCAGTTGAAGAATTTTGGGCCATTACATGGGAATTGTGCCCAGGTCTTTCCTGGCTGGTAAAATACAGTAGAGAAAATGTGAGTCAGTTTTTGGAGGGGTATGGCACTGCTTCCCTTGAGGAGGGGAGGGTGCTAGTTCTTAATGCCTGGCTCTTTAAGCAACCTCCAGACATAGATACAGGTCTAGTTTCTGCTCACTTTCTTCCTTTCCTCATGGTGTCAGAGCAGGTACCTGGAGTAAGGGCTGAAAAGAGGGGGGAAACAGAGGGACAATTGTACCAGTGCCCTGAGCTCAGCCCCCCACCCCCCGAAATATCCGTAAGTGGGGTGAAATGTGAGGGGGGTGGGCCCCTAGCAAACAAGATGTGCTAGGACCCGAATTTCTCTTGATGGGCCTGGCTGGAGTCTTCACTTTCTTGACCTTGGACAGTCCCACTGCTGGCCAGGCAACAGCATGGAGCTTCCCCTCCTTTCATCAGTCAGCAACCTGCCGGGGGAAGAACAAGTCAAGTGAGTGCCCCTGCTGGATTTTTTGGATTAGGATCTGTTGTTGACACAGCCAGGGACTGCAGCAGGCACAGATGGAGTTGTTTTAGAGTGGCTCTGTCCTTTCCATTCTGGCAGCACCTATGGGTATGTAATGGGGTGAACCCCCATCACGGGCAAGAAAACTTTAAAGGTCAGTTAGGCACATTCACTTTTTGGCTGACAAGTAACATTAGATAGCTACTCATCAGCCACAGAGATTAGGTGATAACGCATCAGATACCTGGATTTACAAACAGGCTGAGAGTGTTCAGACTGGGGGAGAAGCCACAGTGAGCAGACAGGCTGGCTGGTTCCCATAAAGGGGTGAAGCACCAGAGAGCACTGGAGGCCAGAGACCTCAGGAGACATAGGTTGGACAGGACAGTGCTTGACACTGGAGCCGGGGAAAGGCAGTGGAACCCCAGAAAAGGGCTGAGCACAGGGCCCAGCGGATAGGCTGACTCTTTGGGACCTTGGACTATCCTCAGACATTTGGTTACCCCAGACATTTGGACTACTCTCTTCTCAGCCAGGGGGCTTGGTGGGGTGCAAAGACGGACTGCCGCCAGGTGCCATGGGAGACAACCCCCCTGCAATATTGCAGCCTGACACCAGGGCAGTCCTCAATGTGAGGACTCACCGTTTGAGGGTAGCACCAGGTAATGGCATGTCTGCCCATAGGGCTCACTCCTGTGAGGCAGCACAGGGGCTGTTGTGTCACTCCCTGCTGTTCAAGAGTGTGCCAGGACACTGGGAGGGAGAACGAGGTGGCTTTGGCTGTAGTATCTCCAGTACGAAGGTAACTCAACCCTGTGTCTGCTTCTTACAAACAGCTGATGCATTCCCTTTGTGCCTTGTGCTGCCCTGGCTTTCACTCTGTGCCTCAGCTCTATAACCCTGTGTTTGCTCCCTGGGCAGGTATATTGTGGCTCAGTGTGGGGCAGGGCTCAGAGTGGGGAAATCTTACCCTCTTGTGCCTGTTCTCTGGCTACAGGACTCCTGTGTCCTGGGCTGTTAAAGGGATCTCTTTCCCAGCACTCAGGTCTCTGTGAAGATGGGAATGGTGTTAACATGTAACATAACCTGCAGGGAACAAGGCCGGGAGACCCTGCTGGGGTTTCTCCATTCCCTGGTACCACTGCACAAAGTCTGTACTGTTCACCCTACATAACAGAGAGATCTGAACCAAACTGCCCTGCTGAGCTGCTCAGGGTGTGATCCGGGAAAGCTGCCAGTCCACACTTCGCCACCAGTCCCCTGTCCCAAACGGCCATTTCCTGCAGCAATTCGATGTTCAGACCAGACCGAGCCCCTTTTGCACACACCCCAGCTGCCAGAGTAGGGGGCTTAATTGTTTGCACAGCTCCGGCCTCCAGCACCCCTGAGAGCTGTCTTTTTTTCCCTGTTTTCCTGCCATGGCCACACTAACCTGGCCCCATGCTCTGCCCTCTGCCTGGCTATTTGTGATAGTGTGTGGCCAGGGCAGTGGTGTGCAAAGGCCTGGACTCTAAATTGTCCAAGGTAACCAAAGTCCAGCTCTGACTGTTATAGAAAATTGTTTAGAAAAAGATACAAAGGAAGACAGAGACTGGAGAATTGAACCAGAAACCAATAACTAAAATTGGTATGTTAGAAATTAGGCATAATCGGTGGATGAAATACAGGTCTGTCGCATCTTAGGCGCATTTAACATTTGCGATTTCAGCTTTATGCGGTCGGCAAAAACAAGAAAAAAACAAAAAAAAGAGAAAAATAACAATTTAAATACTGTTTCTGTAGGGCGGGCGATTCTGCCTGCATTACACTCAATGTAATTTTGACTATAAGCGGTTTTCGCTTTAGGCGCTGACGGCGGAACGTAACCCCAGCGTAAGATGAGACAGACCTGTATTCTGCCCATCTCTCCCTCTTGGGGTCCTTAAAAGATACCTGGGAGAGGTTCAAATTAGCTGGTTGGTGGAAATGAGTGGGACTGAAAGGAGCAAGCTTCACTCTCATGCTTGCCAGCCCCACCATCTTCTGGGACCCCAGGATCCACCATGACACTGCTGGGCTTTGCTGGAGAGACGTGCTGACAAGACTAGGCCAGAGAGAGGGACCCAGATGACGTCGCCACCTCCACTGGACCCAGCTAAATCCCAAACCCCATCCAGGATGTGAGACTTTGGTTCCTGCTGTCACCCCCTTCTCCCCTGTGTCCTTTTCCTTCCCTGGTCTCGTTTTTTCTCTTTCTCCTCTTGCTCTTTTTGCCTCCTGTTGAAGAAGAGTCTGGCTCAGCCAGTCACGTCTGTATATTTTGCAACACTGCTGTGAGGCGGCTGTGATCAGTGAGACAGTTAAAAACAATGACTTAAACAACCCAACAGTGGTACAAGTTTGCCAGGTCTCGGGGTGGCTGATCAGACTTTGTGCTGTGCCTGAGTTCCTCCGGAAGTGAAGCTGCAAGTGAGAGTCAGCATCAGAGACCAAAGCTGCATTTTCTCTCTTTGCTTTTCTTTCCTCTCCCCTTTCGTGTGTTTGTCTTTTGTCTTGTTTTGCCTTCAAGAAACAGATTTAACCATCTAACAGTTCCAAGTAACTCCCCCCCCCCCCCCCCCCCCCCCCCCCCCCCCCCCCGGACAGTTTTTACCATCTTTAACACCACCTCAAAGGATGTCAAACTGGGGGAAGGGTTCCCTATAAAAACCCTAAAGGGAAAAGGAATAAGGGATATTTTAAAATGAAAGTCTTACTTAATGCTTAACATTTCAAATGCTTCAACTGTTTTTCCTGTATCTTTAATAAAAGGTTATAAAGATGTTTAATAGTGTGTTTGCCATCGGATTAAGCAGACCGAGGTCTCTGTGCTGGAAACCCCCAGCCAGGTTTAACTGTTGAGTGTTGTACAGTGATAGTGTCATGTTAACACCTTTGACTAGGTTCATTTATTCCATTGAAATTAATACAACAGCAGGCACATGGGAGAGGCACATGAGGGGTTAATAAAAAATGCAGGATTAAGCCATCAAGTCATCACTGCAAAACCCTGCTGTTAGCCACAGGGAAGGGCCCAGACAGCCACTCCTTGGCAATAAAATGAGGGGTAATTTCATCTAGGCACCTGCTGCTGACCCATTTAAAGAGCCCCGAGGCAAGGCAGTGTGGGCTGCTGTTGCCTGCATCTTCAGCATCTGGGGGCCTGTTGGCAGGGGGAGATGCTTGTAGATATCCCAGTACCTTTCTCTTTGCAAGGGGGTGCGTGTTCTCTACCTTCCCCCAAGCCCAGCTGCTGGAAGGGAATAAGGGATGGGCTCCTCCTAGAACAAGGCCCTGCCTCTGTTATTCATAGGGCTCTGGGGATGGTCTGGGTGAGTCAGAAATGCAAAGGTGTCAGGAGTCAGGCAGAAGGGGGTCCCCTCTGCTGCTCAGTCTGTAACCATTCCCATCTGCCGCAAGGGGCCTTGGCCTGTCAAATTCCCAATTCAAGCTCCAGTGTTCTGCCCACAGATGGCAGCACAGCCCCACAGTTTGCCAGACAAGGATTGCCAGAGGCTTCCTGGAGCCGGGGAAATGCAGCGGTGAGCTGACTGGGCAGGCAGGGCAGACTCCTTGTGTCAGCTCTTACATCTGTGCAAAGCCAGCTCAGAGTGCTTCCTGCCCTCCCCTGCCACAGCTGCCTTTACCCCAGGCTGCACTCACTCTGCCCAGGTGGGAACGGTGACAGGGCCAAGGAGCCCCGGGAGCTTCGCCTTCCACTTTCACATGACCCAGCGCTTTCCCCTTGGACGCAGGTTTTGTTGCCACTCCTGGCCTGAAGCGCCCACCCCGCACGGCTCCTGCGCGTGCCACAGGCTCTCCCTCTGCATGCATGTGCCAGGGTCTCCTCTGCTCCAGGCAGTACAGTGGGAGCAGTAAGGCTGGCGAGGCTGAGGATCTGGTTTCCATGTGACCCACCACAAGTAAAACATAGAAAATGAAGTGTCCGGCCCTCCAAGCTGGGCATGCACTCCCTTATGGTCCTGATTGTTAAACACACTAGGCATGCAATTGTGCCCCTACCTAGTGTGTAGTTATCACAGCCTGGTGTGCAAATCATATACCTTTGCACACAAATGGCCATAATTAATTCTTCCTCCTTTCAATGTGTCAATGTGCACAATCATGGCAACTGCCTGTATGAGTTAGACACACAATTGTGCTCTTAACTGGCTTGAAAATGTGTCTTTGAGGCATCAAGAAAATGGTTCTGTGCTTCTGGGCATCATGCTGGTGAGCAGGGAAATCTGTCCTGTGCTGCCACCACATGGTGACAAGCTGCTGTCACCTGCCCTCTTGCCCCCCAACACCCCACCATCATGTGAGTGAAGAGAATGTTGACAGTGGGGCAACCCAAAAATGCTGCTCTGGATTCACAGAGGAAAAGCTTCTGCCTCTGCACAGGGAAAGGATCCTGGGGGCTTTGGGGCCTTGGTTGTCAGGGGACCCTGTTAATAGGGTAAGGGACACTGACAATGGGATCCCAATGCATCTATGCCTGATGAGAAAGGGCATTGCCAAGGGAAGCCCAATGCACGCACATCTGGAAAGGAACTCCTCTGCAGGGTCAGCCCAGTATGCAGACACCCAGCATTGTGTGATTGTATTGTGCAGAGCCAGTCCTTAAATGAAAACAACGAGGAGTCTGGTGGCACCTTAAAGACTAACAGATTTATTTGGGCATAAGCTTTCGTGGGTAAAAAAACCCACTTCTTCAGATGCATGGAGTGAAAATTACAGAAACAGGCATAAATATACTGGCACATGAAGAGAAGGGAGTTACCTTACAAGGGGAGAACCAGTGTTGACAGGGCCAATTCAGTAAGGGTGGATGTTGTCTACTCCCAATAATTGATGAGGAGGTGTCAATACCAAGAGAGGGAAAATTGCTTTTGTAGTGAGCCAGCCACTCCCAGTCCCTATTCAAGCCCAAATTAATGGTGTTAAGTTTGCAAATGAATTTTAGTTCTGCAGTTTCTCTTTGAAGTCTGTTTTTGAAGTTTTTTTGTTGAAGAATGGCTACTTTTAAATCTGTTACTGAATGTCCAGGGAGATTGACATGTTCTCCTACTGGCTTTTGTATGTTACCATTCCTGATGTCTGATTTGTGTCCATTTATTCTTTTACATAGAGACTGTCCGGATTGGCCAATGTACATGGCAGAGGGGCATTGCTGGCACATTATGGCATATATCACATTAGTAGATGTGCAGGTGAATGAGCCCTGGATTGTGTGGCTGATGTGGTTGGGTCCTCTGATGGTGTCGCTAGAGTAGATATGGGGACAGAGTAGGCAACAGGGTTTGTTACAGGGATTGGTTCCTGGGTTAGTGTTTCTGTGGTGTGGTGTGTAGTTGCTGGTAAGTATTTGGTTCAGGTTGGGGGGCTGTCTGTAAGCGAGGACTGGCCTGCCTCCCAAGGTCTGTGAGAGTGAGGGATCGTTTTCCAGGATAGGTTGTAGATCGTTGATGATGTGCTGGAGAGGTTTTAGCTGGGGGCTGTATGTGATGGCCAGAGGTGTTCTGTTATATTCCTTGTTGGGCCCGTCCTGTAGTAGGTGACTTCTAGATACCCGTCTCGCTCTGTCAATCTATTTCCTCACTTCCCCAGGTGGGTATTGTAGTTTTAATTTAAGAATGCTTGATAAAGATCTTGTAGGTGTTTGTCTCTGTCTGAGGGATTGGAGCAAATGCGGTTGTATCTTAAGGCTTGGCTGTAGACAATGGATCGTGTGATGTGTCCTGGATGGAAGCTGGAGGCATGTAGGTAAGTATACCGGTCAGTAGGTTTCTGGCATAGGGTGGTGTTTATGTGACCATCACTTATTTGCACTGTATTGTCCAGGAAGTGGATCTCTTGTGTGGACTGGTCCAGTCTGAGGTTGATGGTGGGGTGGAAATTGTTGAAATCCAAGTGGAATTCTTCAAGGGCCTCCTTCCCGTGGGTCCATATGATGAAGATGTCATCAATGTAGCACAAGTAGAGGAGCGGCGCTAGGGGACGAGAGCTGAGGAAGCATTGTTCTAAGTCAGCCATCAAAATGTTGGCATACTGTGGGGCCATGCGGGTACCCATTGCAGTGCCGCTGACTTGAAGGTATAAATTGTCCCCAAATCTGAACTGGTTGTGGGTGAGGACAAAGTCACAAAGCTCAGCTACCAGATGTGCCGTGGCCTCATCAGGGATACTGTTCCTGACAGCTTGTAGTCCATCCTTGTGTGGAATATTGATGTAAAGAGCTTCTACATCCATGGTGGCCAGGATGGTGTTTTCAGGAAGATCACCAATGCATTGTAGTTTCCTCAGGAAGTTGATGGTGTCTCGAAGATAGCTAGGAGTGCTGGTAGCGTAGGGTCTGAGGAGAGAGTCCAAATAGCCAGATAATCCAGCAGTAAGAGTGCCAATGCCTGAGATGATGGGGCTTCCAGGATTTCCAGGTTTATGTGTTTTGGGTAGCAGATAGAATACTCTGGGGGTGTGTCTGTGTAGATTTGTTCCTGTGCTATAGCAGGGAGTTTCTTGAGCAGATGGTGTAGTTTCTTTTGTTACTCCTCAGTGGGATTGGAGGATAGTGGCCTGTAAAATGTGGTCTTGGAGAGTTGCCTAGCAGCCTCCTGTTCATAATCTGACCTGTTCATGATGACTCCTTTGTCAGCCCCTTTGATTATAATGTCAGAGTTGTTTCTGAGGCTGTGGATGGCATTGAGTTCTGTATGGCCGAGGTTATGGGGCAAGTGATGCTATTTGTTCACACTTTCAGCCCGTGCACATCTGCGGAAGCACTCTATGTAGATGTCCAGTCTGTCATTTTGACCGTCAGGAGGAGTCCACACAGAATTCTTCTTCTTGTAGTGTTGGTAGGAGAGTTCTTGTGGGTCAGTGCACTGTTCAGTGGCGTGTTGAAAATATTCCTTGAGTTGGAGATGGCGAAAGTAGGCTTCCAGATCACCGCAGAACTGTATCTTGTGCATGAGGGTCGTGGGGCAGAAAGAGAGTCCCTGAGATAGGACAGACTCTTCTGCCGAGCTAGGTGTGTGGTTGGAGAGATTAACAATATTATTGGGTGAGTTAAGGGTACCACTGTTGTAGCCCCCATAGCATGTAGGAGTTTAGATAGTTTACTGTCCTTTTTCCTCTGTAGAAAAGTAAAGTGTGCGTTGTAAATGGCTTGTCTCGATTTTGTAAAGTCCAGCCATTTGGAAGTTTGTGTGGAAGGTTGGTTTTGTATGAGAATCTCCAGTTTTGAGAGCTCATTCTTGATCCTTAAATGAGATACTAGACTCTAGCCTCTGTCCACCTCTGGTGGCTGCACAGCAGGAAGCAAAAAGACCCCATGATTTTATCACAAGTATTGCAATATTTGATGTCTTCCTTAAAGCCCCAGATCTTGAAGTCAGGTGAGGACAAGAGAATCTCAGCTTTTATTTTTAAAATGCAGGTTTCTAGACTGCCTAGTTGCAGAGAAAAGTTGGAAAACATGAGCCTAGTGTGCCTTGAAGTTGCCCAAACCAGAAGGAAAAGTCCCACTAGTTACTTTTTAAAATGTTATGGTTTTAAGCAAATCTCATGAATTTGGGGCACTGACTCATGATTTCTGAACACACTGTGTGTGTTTGTGACCCTAGGGTGGAAAACATCTGCCACAGTCACTGTACCGCCAGTATTCCACATGCTCTGAGACAGCCTGAGTAGCAAATGGCACTGGCAGTGGGCATCAAAATAGCTGGAGGGGCTGCAGGTAGCAACTTACACCTGTCCATCTACACACACAGGTATTCATGCATGCATTCACATGTGCGCACGCACACACACATACATGCACGGGCACACATTCACATGCATACACACACACAGGCACACAGATGCACATGAACACACATACACATTCTCACGCTGACTGTATTCCACCTGCACTCAGCCCTGCCAACCCAAGTCAACCCCTCCCAGCTCAGAACCTCCCTGTCCCTGTCAGCTCCCTCCAAACCAACCCTTCCCCCCTCCAAAACTCCCCATTCCCCTCAGCTCCCTCCAATCCAACCCTTCCCCCCTCCAAAACTCCCCATTCCCCTCAGCTCCCTCCAATCCAACCCTTCCCCCCTCAGAACCATCCCATTCCCCTCAGCTCCCTCCAATCCAACCCTTCCCCCCTCCAAAACTCCCCCTTCCCCTCAGCCCCCCCCAATCCAACCCCTCCCCGCTCCGAACCTCCCTGTCCCCGTCAGCTCCCTCCAACCCAACCCTCCCCCCCTCAGAACCATCCCATTCCCCTCAGCCCCCCCCAATCCAACCCCTCCCCGCTCCGAACCTCCCTGTCCCCGTCAGCTCCCTCCAAACCAACCCTTCCCCCCTCCAAACCACCCCATTCCCCTCAGCTCCCCCCAATCCAACCCTTCCCACCTCAGAACCATCCCATCTGCTGTCTGGCAACAAAGCTCTGAAGGCAATACTGCAACCCCCCTTCAATAACCTTGTGACCCCTGCACAACCTCCCTTTGGGTCAGAACCCAAAGAGTTACAACACTGTGAAATTTCACATTTAAATATCTGAAATCGTGAAATTTATGATTTTTAAAATCCTATGACTTTAACCAAAATGGACCATGAATTTGGTAGGGCCCTACTCATCATGTGAACACACAGCCTTGCTTTGCTGCAAACACACAGCCTTGCTTTGCATGTCATTCTTGTGGGTATCCCAGTGTCCTTTGCTTCGCCACTAAGCAGGGTGCAGTCTGGGGTTATTTTTGCTGTGAATTGTAGGATGTCAAGTGGGTTCTAATTTTTCTAAAACATCCCATATGTCCAAGGTCTCTGCCCCATGCCTTCTTTCTGAGTGGGTTCAAGCCATTTTCAAATTGCTGTCTGCCAGCCTGGCCCCAACAATGCACACACCACTATGGTGACAAGCTGGAATATGCAGCAGCTGCTTAGGCTGTATTACAGCAGCCTAAGCCAGACGAATTTGGCATTGGACTTTGGCTGTCACACCACCAAGCAGATGATGGGAGAGCAGCGGAATATTCTTCAGCAGCAGCAGCTTGTCTAGAAGTAGGAGAATACTCTGAAGTGATGGCGGCAGGACAAGAAGGAAGAGAACAATGCCGAGCTGTATTGAAGGATAACCATGGTAGCATTGGCAGTGGCGAGCAGCAGCACAGGTTAACCATGACGAATACGTACTATCCGCAGAGTTCAGGCAGGTTGGTATTTGGCACAGCACCCATTCTGCCACTCGCTGCTGCTGCTGCCCATGCTCCTGCATCTACTCAACTGTTATTACTATGCTAGCTGGATGAGAGTTAGTGTGATGTGTCTACACAAGCTGGGAATCACACTCCAGCTCTGAGTGCAGATGAAGCCCTAGGCTGGTGAGCCACGGGGGACAGTTAGAGCTGGTCAAGGATGTTTTGATAAAATGTTTTTCACTGGACAATGCCAATTTGTCAAAATCGACTCTTCCGGCAGGAACGTATTAGTTTAATGAATTTTTCTATTCAAAAAATATTTTAAAGAAGCACTTTGAAAATGTCCTGCTTTGACATTTTCAGGATTAAATCTTTTGATTTTTTTTTGGTTCAAAACATTTTTTTTGTTTTAAAAATATCTAAAAATTGAAAAGTCAAAAATGCAACAAAACTTTTCAATTTTCCCAACACAGTTTTTTCCTCAAAAAATTTCAAGATTTTGACTTTTATTCCAATTTGTGATGGGAAAAAATTGCAAATCTCTTGAAAGTTTTCATGGAGCAGGCAACCTGTTTAACATCAGCTCTGGGTGACAGTGAAAGCAGAGTTATTGTGGGGGGGTCTGCTCCATCTCCTTTGGGAATGAACAGGCAGAGGAAGGCCTCTTTCTGGCACCATGGGTGGCAAGTTATATGGGCCTATGGTGCCCGTTCTCCAGCAAATTCAGGGCATGGGGGCCCGGTTCCATCAATGTTCGGGGCTGGGTCTCTCCCCCAGCCCCGCCTGCTGCCCCTCCTCCACACGCCTCCCCTGGAGTGTCCATGCCTGCGCCCTGGGCTGCGGGCGGCTGCCCTGCTGCTCCGTGCTGCGCTCCCTCTCCGGCTGCTGCTGACTACAAAAGGGAGCGGCACCGGCAGCAGGCTGAGGCAGCGGTGCAGTTGCTGCCTGCGGAGGAAGGAGGGGAGGAGGCGCACACATGAGGGCAGCCCTCCCCCCTCCAGCACCCACTGCAGGGGAGGCGAGGGGGCTTTCTGGACCTGAGAGGGGCCCAGCCCCTAGGAGCACGTGCAGTGACGTTGCCGGGGGAGTGTGCTACTGGGGGAAGAAGGGGGCCCCTCCCCCAGAGCTGGGGGGACTGTGGAGGGGAGAGGGCTGGGGGGACTGTGGAGTCCTCCTCTCTGGACCAAGCCCCAGGGCAGCCTGCCTGCACCCCAAACTCCTCATCCCCAGCCCCGTCCCACCCTAGAGCCCTCACCCCAGCCAGAGCCCTCATCCTCCCATTTTTACATTATTTTAAAATATATATATTGGCTAACAAGGCAGGTATGGGGTGAGGCGGAACTTGGACCCATTCTGAGCACCACCAAAAATTATACAAACCTGTCGGCCCTGTCTGGCACTGGTGCAGGCCTTTCATCTGGGAACAGTAGGGTTTTGAATTCATTTCAGTTGGATCCCACAGGTGGAGACCACTGGCAAGTGCAGGCCATGGCTCCATGGTGAGGCCTGCTGTGTCCAATGGCAGCCAGTGCTCTTGGCAAACATATCTACTACTGCCAATGCCAGAGATGGAGGGGCTGTGTGGCTGCCTTCAGAAGAACTGCTGCAGAGAACAGCACCTCCTATTAATTCATTGAGACCTGTTGACCTTTCAGAGATGCGTAGGGTGAGATGAATGGACAAGACAGCACCTGGGAGTCACTAGTGATCAGTGCAATCACTGGGAGATGGATCTGGAGAGCACGGGGCGGGTGTGTGTGTGTGTGGTGTGACTGTCTCACAGAGATGGAGCTTGTCAGCCTGGCCTTTCTGGGAACAGTGAAATTGCACAAGTGTCTGAGGAAACCCAGACCCCTCAGCATGCTCCACAGTGACTGTCACAGCCACTCAGCCTACTTGCCTATCATTCACTGCATTTGCAAGGCAGATGGAAAGAAGACTGCTCCCTGTTCACTTTCATGCTCTTCTCCACTGGTCCCGTAGTGTAAGGGGAGTTGGGGTGAGGGGATTCCATCCTGTTGCCCATGCTCTCCTCAGGTGTGGTACTCACACAGCTCTGCATGCTCACAGGGCAGAAAACCCTCTGCCTGGACTTCATGCTCCCATTACTGATGCACTTATATACCTGCTGCAGTTGAAGCTGTGAAAGATCCCATGGGTGAGGAAAACATCCAGCAGCCTCCTGGACATGGCCTGTGGGGAGCTGCTGCTGCTGAAGAGGAGCATGGGTCTGTGCTGCCTCTAGCCGCCCTGGAGAGTGTGCATGTGTGTGTGTAAGAGAAAGCCCAGTGCTTGAGTAGGGACAGGAATCACAGGACTGTTTCTAAGGGACTTTGCTACAGACAAGGGGTGGATTACCAGAGCCATGTCTTCCGTTTAGCAATAACAGCCATTAAACTCCTTGTTGCCATGGGACTGCAATTTCCAGAGGCGATACCCATTATCAGGGAACTGGCTGCCAGCAGGCAGTTAACAAGGGAGCTTGGAAATGGCGTAGTAAAAATCTAGGCCCCCCTGCAGACTTCTGAGGCTTGTGTGAAATAGAACAGGGACCCCTGGGCTACATACAGCTCTGATCTATACAGATGCAGGGCAGCTGAAAGCACATCCACCACTCCCCCAAATGGGGGAATCTCCTTTCACACCTCCTGCAAGAGGCTTATTTTGGACCAACGATGGCTTTAGCAGGGCTTCCTGGGTGCAACTGCACCCTCAGAAACCCCTCCTGCAGGGGTGGCCTGGTTCCCTGGTTAGAGCATTGTGACCTGGTGGCATCGACCACTCACAGCAGCACCCTTTATTCTGGCACTGCAGCCCTAATCCCCGCTCGCTGCGATGTGGAGGGGAGCTCCCCAGCTCCCCAGCCCGAAGGGACAGGAACTGATGCAGCAGGGTGAGTGTGGGGGTGAGTTTCCTCCTCATCCCCAGCCCCATTCCAAGGCCTCCTATCTGCACTGGGCTGGGATTAAGGTTGTGGTGCCAGGTGGAGGGTGGTGCTGCAGGCAGTTGGTGCCCCCTTGGCAGGGCGAGGAGGAGGAGGAGGCAGTGGAGGAGGAGTGCACCCACTGAATCAGGAGGATCTTTCTGCCACTGTTCTGGACACTAATAAATAACCCCATTCCCCACCAAGCCCCTCCCAGGCCATAGAGAGCTCCTCCTCTTCCCACATGTGGGGCACCAGGACTTGTTCACACCTTTACTGGCACTAATGGCTCACACAAACCCTGACGGAGAGCTCTGGGCTGTGCCCAAATGGCAGAAGCTGCACGGACATGCCCCAAATCAGGCTTTGGCTCCTGTGTCCATCCCCAAAATAGTGCTGAGTAAACCCAAAGAAACATCTCCCCAGTCACCTGCTGCATCTCCCCCAAACAATACAGCTAATCATGGCAAGTACCTCCCAGCACTCCACAATCCACAGGACACGCTCCATGCTAGACTTGCTTTCACCTGTCCACCCCCAAGACCTCTGCCAGGAAACTCTTTCTCCTGCAACTCCATGTTGCAGACGGAACTGAGAAAAGAGAGTCCTTGCACAGCAGCAGTCAGGGGACTACAGACAGATTGTCACCCTGGCCTGGCTCAAGTGGCGTTGGTTTTGTTAGCAAAATCCAGTCTCCCTAGAGATGGTGTTTGCTATTCTCCAGCCCATACTCCCTGAGGGGAGGTGCCTGGGGACGGGGTGCAGGGTTGCTCTGTTAGGGGCAAAGAGGCAGTGGCACAGTAGAGCAGCCAGTGTTTCAGAAATGGGCTCTGAGCACAGGAAAATCCCCCCTGCTCCCTGTACCTGTCCAATCCTGCCTGGTTGTCAAATCTTCTGACATTGAGCATTCATTTTTGCCCAGATGTGTAGTGCTCTCCTTGTGGTAGTGTCCTCTTGAAAGCTGCAATAGTGTCCAAAGAGTCCATCTAAATCCTTCAGGACAGTCATTCCCTAGGATAATGGGAACTCCAATCATGGCATCTTCCAGACACTCAGAACCAGCCTGGGCAAAGAAAATGCACTTCTGAGGCAATACTTGCCCTAAACACTGGATATCTGCCTCCAAACACCCAATTACAGGCGTATCTACTCTGTTAGCTGCTATCAACTTTACCCAGTGGGCATCCCCTATAGCATGAGGTCTTTCAAAGTTCTTATAAAAGTAACTTGCCTTCATGGCGGTGACTTCAGACCTTATGTCATGTAAAGACCATGTCTTCACCCCTCCAATCGCCACTTCCACGATGGGGCTGGCTCCAAAAGCTCTGGCTTTCTTTTCCTCTATCCGTGGACTGTCCATAGTTCTAGCCATTGTAAACCCACCCTCGGCGAAGTCGTGAGTGTCTCATCCCCTTTTCGAGAGTCTCTTCTGCCCTCACTTGAATTTCGAACTTCAAATCTCTCCCTATCAGGAGAGGAAATTCTGCCTTGATCCTTTCAGTTACCTGGGGATTCTCTCCAGATGTGATCGGACTCGGGGCATCCACAGCAAACCAGGTTGTCCAAGTTATCTCTTAATAGAGATGTCCTGACATTTTCTGCCCCTCAGCATGCATTGTTTGCTTTCGGTCTCAGTGAAATATTTGGTTGATGCACTATTTTAAACAGCCCTTCTTGTTGATCACTAAGTCTTTGTTCAAACTCTCAAAGACAGTGCTTGTATTCTCCAAATCCACCAGGATGGTTTGGATAACGCCTTCATTTTTTCCTCTATAACTATTTTATTTTCAACTTCTTCAATATTCTTTTCATCCTCCTCAGCCCCTCAAAGGCTTCCCTCATCAGGTCAGGAAAAGTCAATGTAGGCTGCTCCTTGAATCTCCTCTTCATTTCATGTCTTAAATCATCATCCCTCAGTCCTATCACTTCAGGATGGCATCTGCGTCCGTCATTCCCCATACACATTAATCAGCAACTTGAAAATGTTGTCTGTACTCTCCTCTCTGGAAGGAATGTCCCTATGCATTGCCCCACTGGCAGCAGGCCCAGGATAGCTGAGGAAGGGCATTCAGCTCCTCTGTTTTCATTGCTGGAGGGCAGCAAGCCTGGAGCCCCTTGGATTCTGAAGTGTACGAAGGGAGTGTCATCTATGGGTCAGTCTACACTATGGGATGGGGGTGTGAGTCCTCTGCTTATGTACACTGAGCTAGTGGGAGTACAGATATCAGTGTAGCTGTGGTAGCATGGGTAGTGGCAGCAGAGGCATGGCTGAGCCATGCCGAGTACATACCCACCGGTTTCAGGCTGTGTCCACAAGCCAAGAATCACACCCCTAGCTCGTAGTGTGGACGTGGCCTAAGAGTGAGCACAAGGGATGGGGAATCAGGACTCCTGGGTTCAGGTCCTGGCTCTGCCACTGATTCTGCATGTGGCCTCGGGCAGGTCACTTCCCGCCCCTCTGCCCCAGCACCAGGGGTATCTATAAAGAGCTTCCCAAGGGTGTGCGCTGGGGATTAATGAATGTTTCATCCCTGTGGCATGTCGAAACCAGCCACTCCTGCAATCCCCACTCTGCCCTTGTTGCATTCCCTGAGAATAGCAATGCCACTCTCTTTTTTGGCAGCTTCCCTGGACAGATGTTCCATCCCCTATGCAAGGGTGAGGCAGAGGGAATAATCTGCACTGAGAGGCTGCCTGCTGGGATTAGTGCTCCAGCCACTCTTAACAACATCTGCGGCAGCAGGAAAGCCCCAAATTCATCAGCACTGGAACCTGGAGGACGACAGCAGCGAGGCTGGTAAGAGCTTTCCAAGGTTCTTTTACCCACCGCGGAAATCACTGCTAATGGGAAGCAAGGACGGGAGAGGAGGGAGGCTTTGGTGGCTTGAGGGGCAGTGATACTATGGTCCCTTGTGCGCTTGGAGCCTGTGACACAGGCCCTGGGCACTGCCCCTAGCCCTGAGAGCACCCAGATCAATGCCTCCATCTTGACTTCTCTAATCATAGGTAGCTGAGATGGGTTCATGTCTCTTCAGGTTCAGTAAATGTCCAGCAGAGAGAGGCCAGGGAAGGGGAGTGGTTTAACCACCCCTGCAGGGCCTGGGTGGGATGAAGGATCATGTCACACCTCCACCAGTGGGGAAGTTTCAGCCTTGAAGAACTCTGTGCTCTAATTCTCTGGGGGAGCTGTCGGGGGAAGAGAGGGGGAGCTGCTGCCAGCCAGGGGACTTTGGGGGCAGGGGCCTGGCAGCAGGAGGGAAAGGGGCCTGGGCAATTTGAAAAGGACTCTGTATTGCTAGCTAGTTCCTTTAGGTCAGTGGTTCTCAACCAGGGGTACATGTACCCTTGGGGGTACACAGAGCTCTTCCAGGGGGACATCAACTCATCTAGATATTTATCTAGTTTTACAACAGGCTACATAAAAAGCTCTAGTGAAGTTAGTGNGGGACATCAACTCATCTAGATATTTATCTAGTTTTACAACAGGCTACATAAAAAGCTCTAGCGAAGTCAGTGCAAACGAAAATTCCATACAGACAATGACTTGTTTATACTGCTCTATATACCATACACTGAAATGTAAATACAACATGTATATTTCACTTCATTTTACATTCAATTTATTTTATAATTATATGGTAAAAATGAGAAAGGAAGCAATTTTTCAGTAATAGTGTGCTGTGACACTTTTGTCTGATTTTGTAAGCAAGTAGTTTTTAAGTGAGGTGAAACTTGGGGGTACGCAAGACAAATCAGACTCCTGAAAAGGGTACAGTCGTCTGGAAAGGTTGAGAGCCGCTGCTTAGGGGGTGGGCTGGTATCACGCAAAACCAGAGAGAAGCAGAGGGTGTGAAGATGCCACCTGATCTCACAATCTCTGAGCTCTGGCCCTAGGGTCCAGCTTATTTTCTGGAGCAATCCCCTCTTTCCTGCTTATCCCCTAGCGCTGGGCTCTCCTGCCTAATAGACAGTCCTGCCCTCACTTTCCATACTCTGGCATCTGGGTTCTCGCTTCCCCGTGCTCAGACTCGCCCTGCGATCCCTCTTTTTTCCCTGTTCTAACCCTTTGTTCCCTGCTCATAGGAGTTTCCAGCTCTGGACTTGCGAAAGCCCACCAACGCTGGTGATGAGAAGCGACTCCTAATCAGCCATGGAAGGGTTACAGATACGGGTAAGGCTGAACCTTCCCAACATCCACAGCCTCTTCACTGCTCCCATTCCCTTGGCTGCTGATTGTCAGCATCAGATCCCAGACCAATGGGGAGGAAATAGTCTGACATTGTTGTATCCAAATAAAGTATGTAGCTCACCAACAAAGGGCTGGGCCTGACTCTCCTCTTGCTTACAGCACTATAACTCCATTGCCTCTAATGGGGTTATTCCTCACTAGTTCTGGTGGACATGAGAGCAGGATCTACCCCCTGTGTCCCCTGTCTCTGCCCATCTGGGCTTGCTCCTCCTGTGTTTTGTAAATGCACTGGGGCTGTGTGAGTGAGCTACATGCCACAGACATGGAGATGCTGTCCATCACAAGGGTTAATCGCCTCCCCGCGCAGATGCCAAGAGGAGATGAAGATACTATAAATAGTTTGCAAAGCCCCAGTGGTTTCAGCCCCAATTCACACACATGGCAGATAAGCATTAGACAGAATTAATATTCAATCTCACAGGCACTTTCAACCCTGAGAGAGTGAAAAGCAAATTCCACTCTGGGCCTGTAGCTTTAATCTTCTTGCCGGGGTGTGTGTGTGTGTGTGTGAATGACACTTTCTGGAAGCTCTGATTGGGTTAAATGGACAGAGAAACACAGAGACAAAGGAAGAGTCAGCTAGAGAGCAAAGCTCACTCCAGACACTGCCAGAGAGGCCAAGCAGCTCCTCCCTGGGACGGGAGGTTGCAGCTTAGAGCATGGCGAGACAGGGTGGCTGGCAGATCTCTGCTCTGCTGTTGCCACACTTAAGATCAGCTAGCCTGGATCGGATACATCCAGCACATTTTGTGCTTCCTGGCAGTGGCCTACGTGACTGAGACATCATCTGAGGATGGTACCGACGGGAGCTATGAATCCTGTTGGACCTTAATAACTTGTGATAAGGTCTGTCACCAGCTAAGTGACACACAGAAGTGTGAGTGTTAATTCACTGGCAAGGACCAGTAGCGGCGCCAGCTTTGCCGGCGCCCTAGGCGGCGGAAGGTCCCGCCCCCAAAATCCCGCCCCCAACAGCGGCGACGGAAGGTCCCGCCCCCAAATTTCTACGGCCAGCCGGGGCGCCGGCGCCCCTCAAATGTTCGCGCCCTAGGCGAGCGCCTAGGTCACCTAATGGGTTGCGCCGGCCCTGGCAAGGACACAGGGAAATATTACACTGCGTGGTGGAAGAGAGGGGTTTAATAGAGGGCAACTTATCTGAATCTCTCCCCAAATTTTGGGGGCTCAGAGAAAATGGAACATGGATCAAATCACCCTGGGGTTTGTCTTTCCCTGACTGCGTGTGTGTGTGTGTGTGTGTGTGTGATTGCACAGTGAGACTGAAAGTGTACTGAGCACCAGGGGGTCTCCTCTCCCACTTGGGACAGGAATTGTATGGAATCTCTCTTTTCCCCTCTCTCTCTCTTTCTCTGTTGCTGAATAAGAAGAGATGGGTAGAAGGGTGTGTTTCCCCACAGACTGGGTTGGGAGTTATTTGTGGGTAATTCATTTTCTGTAAATCCCATGGAGAATGAATAGTTCTGTGCAGTCAGGCAGATTTAAGTGCTCAGCATCCCAGTCGATGGCGAGAGGTGTCCCATTCATGTTATTATGTAAGGGCCATTTGTCTCTGGGTTTGGAGAGCAGGACATAGTCACTGGTGCTGCAGTGGGACTGGTGTGTGAAGAGATGGGACTGGGGGTTCAGGGCGCTTGCCTGCCGGGGAGGTGACCAAAGGTGGAGTCAGGCGAGAAGGGTTTGGGCGCCCATCCCTTTTGGATCAATGTCTAGTGGGCTGGGAAAGTCCAAAGTGTATGAAGTGAGCAGATTGGGGATTACCTCCTCCTCCAAAGATTAAACCAAGAAAATCCCATTTCACTCTGACGTCAGGGCCCTGGGAGTCACCGGCAGCAATGGGGTGGGGGAAGAAGCCAGGAGGAGACAGGCTGGGCAGGAGTACATCAGTGAAAAGGCAGCTTTACCATGTGGGAGCTAAAAATGAAAAGTGAGGGCCCTGGTCTGCACTCTCAGCTCCTACAGCAGGAACATGGCATCTCCTTGCAGCTCTAAGGAGCAGCTCTCCAGCATGGACTAACGGACGGGTAAGAGCGAGCTTTGTCACTCAGGATTGCAGTGGGACCCTAGCAATGGACCTGGCTGATAGCAGCATAGGGTCTGATCAATTCCTTCCACCCATGTGAGCCTTTGCTCCTGTCAGCTAGGGCACAGTATGTTTCTGTGCAGCTCAGGGCTTCGCTGTCTCTCTCTGAGCTGAGCAGTGTGGCCCTGGCTTCTCTTTTCTCCTTCTCCCGTATCTGTTTATCCTCTTTCCATCACCATCTTCTCTTGTTCTTTCAGACCAGGCCATCTGGACTGAATGGCCTTTGTCCTTCCTCTGTATGTCGTTCTCCCTCCTCACCCCTTCCTGCCCTTCACCCTCATCCCCCCCTTCTTGCTGCCTCCATCAGACAGATGACCTGACATCATCCTTCCTGGTGCATGCTGGTTTCCCCCCCCCGCGCCCAGTTCCTGTGGGAAACTGGATCTGTAACAGATCCAGAATGGGGTACTTTTCTGGTACATGCTGCTTTCCTTAGTGTTGATGGGTGTTCCCCTGGCAGGTGAGAGCTGTCCTTGCTCAGACAGTTGGAGCATGGAGAATGCAGGTATTCTGGCTGTCAGCTATTTGGTCCATCCAGCATGCACCAGGATGGGTGATGTCAGGACACATGGCTGATAGAGGCAGCGAGGAGGGACAAGGGCTGTTACCTTCCCATGTAGGGATGGAGGAGCCCAGAGTACTATGCAACTTCAAAATCTGCTGTGGAAATGTTTGAAATAGACCAAAAGGTTTCACAAAATATTTGTAACAAACATCTGTTCACATTCAGAAAGTGCCCTGTGAGCTTTGGAGGGGGGAAAGGGGCTACGTGCTGATGGGGTCTGGGTTCCCCATCAGGATCCTCAGTCACACGGGCCAGAGGGTGAGAAAGGGACCTGCAAGTCTGACCGTGGCTTTCTTAGTTCCCTTGTTACATGAGAAATGTGAGAGTGCGGACAATTTAATGCAACTTTTTGTGTGTGTACATCTTGCATGCAAACGACACTGCACACGACATGACTCAGACTGAAGGTGTGGTGGGGATGCTGGGAATGAGCCGTGATTATTCTGTACCAGACAGGGCATGATTTAATAGCATGAGCTCGCCTACTGAAACCCAAACCAGCTTTTAAGCAACTTCCAGCACCAGCTGCATCAATGGTGGCATAGATTAGTCACAGAATTTTGTGGCATTTCAGCTGGACACATTATACGGCAGTTCCTCTCTCTCTCTCTCTCTGTCCTATGAACAGTACCACTGAAACCCCCATGTCTTTTCTTTGCAGCAGGCCTCCCGAGGGAGGAGTCTCCTTAGGCTCTCGATGATGGAAGTGAAGTGGATCCATGTGGCACTAATCTTCTTTTTCCTGCTGTCTGTGGCCATGATGGGCTGCTTCCTGTGGCAGTACAGCCTCCCCAAGGAGGAGCCCGGTGAGTATCCAGCAGTCAGCCTGCACACAGTGGGTCTCAGAACCCAGAGGCCCGATGCCATTGAAATCAAGAGGTGGTTGTCTGAATAAACTGCAGGGTTGAGCGCTACGGTTAGTTGGTTGGACCCTGCAGGGGAAGTAGCAGATACAGCCCTCCCCCTGGCCCCGTGCACTCAGGGCCTCTATTTCATGACACACAACCTAATTATTTGCCCAGTGGGTTCAATGAGATGGAAGGGTCAAACAGGTGTGAATGAGATTCCAAATGAAAAACAAAGATAACCTGCCAGTGATGATAAGAAAGGGTTGCCTCAGGAAGTCAGGTGCTACTCAGAAGCAAAGTCAGGGGTGGTGAGTAAGGTGGGGCATGATAAGCCCCCCTACACCTAGCTGGATTCCCTTATACCTGCTAAAACCACGCTGGAGTAATTTACATCCTAAAGAGGGAGTCAGAATGTGCATGTAAAGCTGTGGGTAGCTACTTTAATGTACACCTGCGTACCCCCTCCTGCTAGCAGCGTTACCTGCTACTCTTCTCTCCTGGCCCCTTGCCAGCTTAGACCCCATAGATTCACTTAGACTTCCTCACACTCAGTTATTGGAAACTCAGTGGGACAGATTCAGAGGCAGCACGTGCAGGGATGTAATTCATACACTGGTAAGTGGATGTAAGGCTAGGGGAGCCCAGGGGGTTACAGAGATCAGGGCCGGCTCCAGGCACCAGCTTAACAAGCAGGTGCTTGGGGCGGCCCCTCGAGAGAGGGGCGGCACGTCCAGGTATTCGGCGGCAATTCGGCGGAGGGTCCCTCACTCCCGCTCGGAGCGAAGGCCCTCCCGCCGAATTGCCGCCGCAGATCGCGGCGCTTTTTTTTTTTTTTTTTTGGTTTTTGGTTTTTGGCTGCCTGGGGCGGCAAAAACCCTGGAGCCGGCGCTGACAGAGATACACTTTGAAGAGGTCAGAAGAAGGTATTATACCAACATAGACTCCTTCTAAACTCATTTGGACTCACCTCTGGGTCTGGATCTCACTTTCTTCTTATGGGGCTGCACTGGTCAGAATCTGCCTGCGGTATCATGGTCATTGGTCCACAATGGTCGCAGCCTGAAGGTTCTGCAGTGACATTTCTCCTCTGCTACACAGCACCATAGCATGGCACATACCCACCCCAAAGGGGTAAAAGAAGGGGAAATCACAGGCATTTTCTTTATAGTGTGCAGGGCTGGGGAACTGTGCTTCAGAAGCTCATTGGAATCAGATGGGCAAATATTGGCCCCAGATAGGAGAATTCCCATTTTCATTGGGAAATGAGTGTTCTTCATCTGCACCAAAAATTTAAAATGAGAAAGAAAATTATTGGGCCCCTGATTTCTCCCTGGCATGGCAGATGGTCAGCTGTTTTCTGTGGGTGGCCCCATGTGTCCAGTGTGTTCTGTTTTGGAGCTGGTTTGTTTCCTTAGGCATCCAGGTCACTTTCAGGCAGTATTCACAATATTTACTGGAAGAGCTTATTTTGGTTTGCTGCTTCGTTCCCTCCCTATGGAGTCACAGTGCCCTATTGATGCTCATGGGGAGACTTTGGGACACAACCTGGTCCCACTGAACTCAACAGAAAAACTCCTACTAACTTCAGTAGGACCAGGATTGAGCTCTGTGTCAACTATGCTCTGCCAGCCCGCTGTCACTAGCACCCTCAGTCAAGGATTTCCCTCATGTACTCAGTACCTTGCTGGGGTAGAATTGAAAGTGCACCAACAACATGTCATGTGCTGAAATTCTGTGTGAGTCGTAGGTCTGTCAAATCCCCCCCCCCCGCCCCCGCCTTTGCTTTACACAAGGCCTCTTCCCAGCTGTGGATGGCAAGCTCTGTAAGGCTGGTGGCCTCATCCACACTTCTGCATTCTGAGTAATCCTCTCTGTAAAACATGTCAGCAAACCCATCCACTCAACCAGCCTCCTCTCTGGAACTATTTCCAGGCCCATCTGCAATGGAGGTGAGATCAGAAGCAATTCAGATGTGTCCCCGCTATCCAGAACCTGTACCACTGGACCACCCAATCCCAGTCCTGAAGGATGCGCTGGAGAAGGTCTGTGGGGATGGCATGGATGGGAGTGTATATGTCTTAACCTCAGTCACCTGTAGGTGTAGGGAAGAAAGTCTAAGAATGTAGGAAGGAAGAGATATCGGTTCTTCAGTCTCCTGGGCTGGTCAGAATCACAGTGTCATACTAGGACAGGTGACTGTCTCAAGTGTATCCAGGACCAGCTGAACTCTAAGCCCTCCCATAGTCTTGGGTATCCTCTGGATAACACAGTAACAACAACATCCAGTTTGAGGAGCACAACTCCACACTTCCCTTTCTGGTGCCGGACTCTGTCACAGGAAAACAGGAGTGTCTCTCTGTGACTTCAGTGGGAAGCACTTAGATGTGTGGAATGGTGAGCAGGGCTCTGGGAAAGAAGAGGCAAACTACCAGAAGCTTCTGGAGATTAGTGTGCCCCTCTGATGTAAATCTTATTCCAAAAGAAACCTGATGAGGTTCAACAAGGACAAGTGCAGAGTCCTGCACTTAGGATGGAAGAATCCCATTCACTGTTACAGACTAGGGACCGAATGGCTAGGCAGCAGTTCTGCAGAAAAGGACCTAGGGGTTACGGTGGACGAGAAGCTGGATATGAGTTGACAGTGTGCCCTTGTTGCCAAGAAGGCTAACGGCATTTTGGGCTGTATAAGTAGGGGCATTGCCAGCAGATCGAGGGACGTGATCGTTCCCCTCTATTCGACATTGGTGAGGCCTCACCTGGAGTACTGTGTCCAGTTTTGGGCCCCACACTACAAGAAGGATGTGGAAAAATTGGAAAGAGTCCAGCGGAGGGCAACAAAAATGATTAGGGGGCTGGAGCACATGAGTTATGAGGAGAGGCTGAGGGAACTGGGATTGTTTAGTCTGCAGAAGAGAAGAATGAGGGGGGATTTGATAGCTGCTTTCAACTACCTGAAAGGGGGTTCCAAAGAGGATGGATCTAGACTGTTCTCAGTGGTACCAGATGACAGAACAAGGAGTAATGGTCTCAAGTTGCAGTGGGGGAGGTTTAGGTTGGTGTCACGGAGTGTGGGGGAGTCCGGGCCCTGTACCCCCGGCTTCCTGCGATTCACCATGACTCTCAGCCAGCCAGTAAAACAGAAGGTTTATTAGATGACAGGAATCCAAAACAGGTCTTGCCAGTACAGACAACAGGGCCCCCCTTAGTTAGGTCCATCTGGGGGCCCCAGGGAGGCCACCGCCCCGTGGGGAGGCCCAAGCCCCGTCGGGCCACCCCTCTCCATTTCCAGTCAGCTCCAAAAACTGAAAACTCCTTCCAGGCGTCTCCTTTTTCCTTCCCCCCCGGCTCTTCCCCCAGCCTTTGTCCTTTGTCCAGATTCCCGGTCAGAGGAGTTACCTGGCCTCCAACTCCTCTCCTGGGTTCTCATGTTACATGCTCAGGTATCCTTCCTTCCCCAATGCAGGCAGTCCCAGCCAAGCTCCCCTGCAACCTTCCCCCTCAGTATTCAAAGAACACAACAAAACATACTCACTTCGTCACAGTTGGATATTAGGAAAAACTTTTTCACTAGGAGGGTGGTGAAGCACTGGAATGGGTTACCTAGGGAGGTGGTGAAATCTCCTTCCTTAGAGGTTTTTAAGGTCAGGCTTGACAAAGCCCTGGCTGGGATGATTTCGTTGGGGATTGGTCCTGCTTTGAGCAGGGGGCTGGACTAGATGACCTCCTGAGGTCCCTTCCAACCCTGATATTCTATGATTCTATGAGTCTATGATTCTAATTACATGGATATATAAACAGAGGAGTCTCAAGTAGGAGAAGAGAGGTTATTTTACCTCGGTATTTGGAACAGGTGTCCAATTCTAGTGCCCACAATTCAAGGAGGATATTGATAAACTGGAGAGGGTTCAGAGAAGAGCCATGAGAATGATTAAACAATTAGAAAACATGCCTTATAGTGATAAACTCAAGGAGCTCAATCTATTTAGCTTAACAAAGAGAAGATTAAAGGGTGACTTGATTACAATCTATAAATATCTATGTGGGGAACAAATATTTGAAAATGGGCTCTTGGGTCTGGCAGACAAAGATATAACATGATTCTATGGCTGTAAAATGAAACTAGATATATTCAGACTGGAAATAAGGTGCAATTTTTCACCAATGAGGATAATTAACCATTGGAATAATTTACTGAGAGTTGTGATGGATCCTCCATCACTGACAATTTTTAAATCATAGAATCATAGAACTTAAGATCAGAAGGGACCATTATGATCATCTAGTCTGACCTCCTGCATGATGCAGGCCACAAGAGTTGACCCACCCACTCCTGAAATAACTCTCACCCTTGACTCAGCTGTTGAAGTCCCCAAATCATGATTTAACGACTTCAAGCAGCAGATAATCCTCTAGCAAGCGACCCCTGCCCCATGCTGCGGAGGAAGGCGAAAAACCTCCAGGGCCTCTGCCAATCTACCCTGGAGGAAAATTCCTTCCCGACCCCAAATATGGCGATCAGCTGAACCCCGAGCATGCGGGCAAGATTCTCCATCCAGACACTCAGGAAAAAGACTTTCAATATCCCAACATTTACCATCGGTACTAACTACCAGCGGTGGCACATTATTGACCTATTGTGTAAATCAAGTTATCCTATCAAACCATTCCCTCCATAAACTTATCAAGCTTAATCTTAAAGCCGGAGAGGTCTTTCGCCCCCACTATTTCCCTCGGTAGGCCGTTCCAGTATTTCACTCCTCTGACGGTTAGAAACCTTCGCCTAATTTCAAGCCTAAACTTCCCAACTGCCAATTTATATCCAAGACTGGATGTTTTCTAAAAATACCTTCTAATTCAAACAGGAATTAATTCAGGTAAATTCTCTGGTCTGTGTTATACAGGAAGTCTGACTAGATGAACACAGTGGTCCCTTCTGGCGTTATAATCTATGAATCTATGAATTACACTTCTTGTTCTTAAAATCACCATCTGGCAGGTGTGTTTCCAGTGCAGTCCTGCATGGATCGGTTCTTGACCTACACTATTTAACATTTTTATCAATTACCTGGAAGAAAACATAATCATCATTGATAAAGTGTGCAGATGATACAAAAATTGAGGGGAGTGGTAAATAATAAAGAGGACAGATTACTGATTCAGAGTGATCCAGATCTCTTGGTAAACTGGTTGTAAGTAAACTATGTGCAATTTAATATGGGTAAATATAAATGTATGCATCTAGGAACAAAGAATGCAGGCCATACTTATAGGACGGGGGACTCTATCCTGGGAAGAACTGAGAGGTTATATTCACTAAGAGATGGGGTTTAGGAAAACATTCCCCCAATGGGATAGATAGTTATAGATTATCTATAATTGCCCATGTGATGATGGCAGACCAGGTGCCAGTTCATTTCAAGGCCTCAGGCCGCACTGAACAGTTACAAATTCATAGCTGGGAAACCAGTCTGGCTTATCTCTGTGTTAGTATTATCAGAATAGATATTAGATGTTAAGTTGATAAGAATGTGCTTAGTGTTTAGACTTTATAAAATGCCTGCAGGATGCTGTGTGTATTGATCTCACTTACAACCTCAATAGCCCATGGTATAAAGTTATATTGAGTGTTTGCATTGTAAAGCTCGGTAGTTGTGTAACTCACCAAACAGGCAAAGAAGCATTAATTAAGGTAAAGTGCTGACCCTGCATACAAGATGGCCCATTGAAGGCAAATGAGGTACTGTGTAGCATCAAAGGACAGAGACCCTGTTGATGGCATTCCTAACTCCCTCCAGGAAGGAGAGATCTACAATATATCCCATCATTTGGGACCCTGGAATGGAGGGGTTTAAAGTCCCTGACAAGGAAAAACTGAATCTCTTTCATCCTGTCTGGACTCTGAGAGGCAAAGATTCCTAAACATAAGCAAAAGAGATCCCCATGCTGCTGGCATTGGTTAGCCCTGAAAGATGTTTTGAATTGACAGATTACTACAACGCTGTCACCTTTTGAATCACAATCTGAAACTCATTTGTGTCTATATGCTTGCTTGCTTTAACCCCTAAATAACTCTCTTATTTCTTTTTCCCAGTTAATACACATTTAGTTAGTTTATTACAGGATTGGCTAAAAGTGTTCTCTTTGATGTAAGGTACAAATTGACTTGGGGTAAGTGACTGGTCTCTTGGGACTGGAAGCAACCTGAATATTTTGTGATTTTTGGTGTAAGTGACCATTTATCACACAGTCCAGCTTGCCTGGCTGGGAAGATAGACTGGAGTGTCCAAGGGGACTGTCTGTGACTCTATTATAGGACTATTGTAGTACTTTGGAAGCTCACATTTGTTACTGGGTTGGTGAAATCTAATTCTAGAATATACCACCAGTTTGGGGTGTCCGCCCTGTTTTTTGACAGTCTGCTCTGAGGTTGGCACTCTTGGACATGAGCCACTCCAGACAGTGTGCCAGCCCATTACAGGAATTCTTGCACCTTCCTCTGCAGAATCTGGTATTGGCCAAAATCAGAGAGAGGATATTGAACTGGATGGGCTACTGGTCTGACTGCACGTAGCAATCCTTATATTTCCTTGATCTCTTTATTGGGTTGGACATGGCTACATGGGTACCTCTCGGCATTGCTTGTGGAAACTAAATGTAGGGTTGTACTTGGCCAATGGACTTCCACACTCTGCTCCCTGGGGATGCTGATGTGCCAATCAAGGCCATATGGGGCTATCATGGGGTAAAACTCAGGTCTCCAGGGAAGCTGATCTCCCCAATGAAGTTGCATGGCTGCCAAGAGTCAGGCATTTCATTGGGTTTTTCATCAGCTCTAGTAATGTATATGGGGGAGGGGTTTGAATGAGCGCACGGGGAAGGGTTTGGGTGAGCATGGGAGAGGGGTGTGGGCTGAACAAAGGGAAGGGTTTGGGGGTGAGCCCTGTCCTGTGTGATGGAGGCTTTTATCCATAATGATTCCAAGGCCTTTACAAAGCTATTGTATGTAAGATTCCATCACTGAGAATCACCTCCCTGGGGAGTGCAGTAGCTTCTAACACTGCTCAGCCATGTGCACAGTAGAGCAGAGAAAATCTGGTCAATCCAATTGATACTGCAAGTAAAAAAGAGATTCCAGATTGGAATTTGGGCAAGACACAGGGACTGATCTGCTTGATGTTGTAAAAGTCCCATGGAATCTTCTAATATCCGCAGATGGTCAGGACCTTGGCTTTATGCATCTTCCACCCTATGGTATTAGTGTGAGGACTCACATTTCATAGAATCAGAGACCCATCGGGATAGAAGGGACCGCAAGGGCTATCTTGTCTAACCCCCTTGCCAAGTTACAGATTTATTATATCTCAACCATCCAAGGCAGGTGACTATCCAGCCTCCTTTTGAAAGCCTCCAGTGAAGGAGCTTCCATGACCTCCCGACTCCTGAGGCGTCTGTTCCATTGTCCTACTGTTCTGACAGTTAGGAAGTTTTTCTCACAGGCACTGAATTTTATTTTTCCCAGTGGATGCTCCACCCCTGCTCCGCCTTGAGGCTCCGCCCCCGCCCCAAGGGTCTCTGCCCTCCTGTGAGTGCCTCCCACCAGTGGCCGAACAGCTGATCAGCAGCCCCCACCGAACAGTTGTGGCTGGTGGTGCTGAGCACCCCTTATTTTTTTCTGTGGGGGCTCCAACTCCAGATCACCCATGGAGTCGGCGCCTATGGTTTTTCCTGAGATTTTAATTTAAATCTGCTATGCCGTATTTTGAATCCATTGCCTCTTTTTATAGCAGCCTTTTAAGTATTTGAAGATCGCTATCATATCCCCCCATAATCTCCTCTTTTCCAAAGTAAACATACCCAGTTCCTATGGCTTGCATTCCTTCCCTTTGATCATCTTTGTCACTCGCCTCTGGATCTTTTCCAGTTTCTCTACATCCTTTCTATACGTTGGTGACCAAAATTGCACACGGTACTCCATCTGAGGCCTAACCAGCGCTGAGTAGAGTGATACTATCACCTCCCATGACTTGCATGCTATGCCTCTGTTAATGCAACTTAAAATTGCATTTGCTCTTTTTTTTTTTTTTTGCAACAGCATCGCATTGCTGACTCATGTTGAGGTTGTGATCCACCACAACTCCTGGATCCTTCTCAGCAGTGCTGCTGCCAAGCCAGTTATCCCCCATTGTGTATTTGTGCATTTAGTTTTTCTTCCCTAAGTGAAGCTGACTGGTCTGTAGTTCCTGGGCTCCTCCTTTTTCCCGTTTTTAAAGATGGGCACTACGTTAGCCCATCTTTAAAAACGGGACCTCTCTTGTCATCCATGAGTTTGTAAATATTATTGCCAGTGGTTCCGAGATTTCTTCAGCTAATTCCTTCAGCACCCTCGGATGAATAGCATCAGGCCCCGCTCATTTGAATTCATTAAAAAACATTAAAGAAATGATGGGACATTCAAAAGCTAAGATTTTGTGAAAAATTCAATTTTCAGAGACAGATCATTAATGAAAAATGCTTTGTTTTAAATATGTTGACTTGTCTTAGTGCATAACTGTTTGTAGATAAAGGTAAGTATCCCTGTTCACTGTGAGTGCATTATTGTATTGATTCATTTCTTTGTTCTACTCTCTGCTCACCTTCAAACTCCTCACCACTTTCTAATCTTCTCCTAGGTGGACATGCTTCTGCGCCATAAAATCCATAGCCCAGGCCTCCCTGCCATGTCTGCCATTGTTATCTACAATGACACTGTGCTCTGGACAGGCAACTTTGGGAAGAAGAATGGCTCTGACCCCTTCTCAGCAATGCCCAATGAGTACACCATTTACAGGTGGGGTTTGCCGGTTTATACAGCAGGAACTGGGTATGGTTTAGCTATTGGGTTAGTGGAAAATTACTGTCACCATGCCCTGATAAGCAGCAAGTGGGAGGGATGTATACACTTCATATCAATTCAATTACATAAATCCATTTTGAAATCTTAAAAAAACCCTACTTCTTCCAAATGTGGGGCAATAAGAATGGAACAGCCATCACAGATCCTCCCTTTAATGTGCACCAGGTGCAGTTACAATGAAACGGTCTTGTTTGCAGTGTTGTTACAGGCATGTTGGTCCCAGGACATGAGAGAGACAAGGTAGGTGAGGAAATACCTTTTATTGGACCAACCTCTATTGGTGGAAGGGACAACCTTTCGAGAGTCACAGCGCTCTTCCTCAGGTCTGGGAACAGTAATCAAAGTGTCTGAGCTAAATACAGGGTGAGACAGATTGTTAAGCATAAGGGTTTCCCACATGCTGTTAGGAGACCATTTGAAATGAAGGGCTAGCAGCAGTAGGATGTGTTGCAAATTGTTGTAATGAGCCATAAAACCCATGTCTCTGTTAAGTCCATGTTTTTTAGTGTCCAGCAGAAGTCTGTTCCATATAGTTGCAGTGAGTCTCTGTTTGGAAGTATTACATTGGCTTTGCAGGAGATTAATATCATTACTAATGTTTATTATAGGCCTGCCTCTGGGCCAACCAAGAATGGGGCTCCTTGTGCCAGGCACTGTCCAAACAGAGTAGTAGACAGTCCCTGCCCCAAAGAGCTGTCAATCTAAATAGACCAGACACAGGGTGTGGGGTGGGGGTGGGGGGTAGAACACACAAACACAGTGAACAGTGGGATGGCAGAAAATGTCATGTTAGTTCAGGGGTCGGCAACCTTTGGCACGCGGCTTCCCAGGGTAAGCACCCTGGTGGGTTGGGTCGGTTTATTTACCTGCTGCCTTCGCAGGTTCGGCTGATCGCGGCTCCCACTGGCCACGGTTCGCCGCTCAAGGCCAATGGGGGCTGCGGGAAGTGGCGGCCAGCACGTCCCTCGGCCCGCGCCGCTTCCCGCCGCCCCCATTGGCCGGGATCGGCCGAACCTGCAGACGCGGCAGGTAAACAAACCGGCCTGGCCCGCCAGGGGCTTTCCCTGGCGAGCCGCGTGCCAAAGGTTGCCGACCCCTGTGTTAGTTTCACAATTTGTTTATTGATTGGGTGGGTGGATTTAGTTTGGAAGGGATCAGGTAAATGAAAGAAAAGGCAGGGGAAGAGGATCAGGGGGGCAGGGCAGGGGAGTTGAGGATAAGAGGAGCAGGTGTGGAATGAAGCTAAGGCTATGTCTACACGGTGCACCTTACAATGGCGCGGCTGTGCCGCTACCGCAGTGCCGTTGTAAGGCACACAGTGTACCTGCTCTTTGTCGCCAGGAGAGAGCTCTCCTGACGACAAAATAAAACCATCCCCAACGAGGGGCAGTAGCTTTGTCGACGGGAGAGCGTCTCCCGCTGATGAAGCACTGTCCAAACCAGTGTTTCTCATTGTTAAAACTTTTGTCATTCGGGGGGGTGGTTTTTCCCCACCCCTGAGTGAAAGTGAAGTGTTGACATAGCCTAAGATGAAGAGATTGTGGGGGAAGGTTGGAGCAAACAGCTAATCAACACAGGGCAGGGTAGAAAGTTCTCCAAAAGGCTCCTATCTGCAGTAAGTCCATGTGAAGGGGAGGCACCACCTGGTTCCTAGTGCCCCCAGATTGTGTGTGGGGGTCTCCCCTGCACAGCTCTGGGTCTAGTGGGTTTTGGGGGGAGGGGTGCCCCCAGGTGGGCCCCATTTTACCACCCCACCCCCAGTGCTGCAGACTCTATAGTTAAGGCTAGATAACAGCTTCCATTATCTTCCCATCTTAAACACGCTCTCAGCTTACTGAAGCATTTACTGTTTGGGATGAAACTTACAAGGCTTGGTTTCTGCATGCAGGTGGATTTTATCTTGTTTTTTAAAGTTTGGGCAACATCAACTGTTTCTGAGTTTCATCAGAGTGAAAAGAAATATTTTTCCACTGCAGAAAAACCTAATCACCATTTTCTGTACAGCACTAGAACAAGCTATCTAATGCTTGAAACTTGGCTTGTGCATAATCCATACTGAGGGTTAATGCTTTTGCTGACTTAGGGAAAAAATGGGGTTCATTTAGCAAAGTAATGAGTCCTGTATTTGGGAAATGTATCCTGAGCATGCCCAGTAGATGAAGCCAGTATGGACATACTCCTTCCCCCAGTGAAGTCAATGAAAGGTTAGTTGTTCTCTTAAATGTGAGGAGAATAGGTCCTAGATCAGGCCTTTCAAAAGAGCTGCCCTACACATGTGCATGAAGCAGGGTTTCATATCGTCTTTGCTAAATTGAAATATTTATAACTTTAAATCTATTGAACTGATTTTCCTCAAACTTGATTTTTTGGTAGATCTTATTAAAACTTAAAGGTTAAGCTAAGTCTGATGAAAATCCCTAGTAATTTTAAAGTTATGAACATTTAAAATCAGTTTGTTGAAACTTTTGCCTTTGTTTTTTGAGCCATTCAAAGCTGCAGCAATTCAGAGCACCCTGAGGCTCTGAAGCACTCCAGTTTTGGATTGAGCTAAACTGAGTTAGGATGGTCCCAGAAATTGCTGACTTAAAACACTGATATTGTCAAAATGACTAAACTGACTTTCTCAAAATGTGGCTTGTCTTGTCAGTCAGTTTAGTGAAGTTATTCACATTTCAATTAATCACGTCTTAAAATGGGATGATCTAAACCGAAGTCAGCTTGAACTTATTTTGTCTTGAACCTTGTCCGTCCTTGCCTGCTCAGTCTTACCATGAACCCATCTACCCTAACCCCTCCCTGTTTTTTGCAGTTTAAAGTGCATTTCTACTCAGAATGTGAAAATAACAGCTTCTTATTCAGCAGCTCTGCCCCACTGACCCTGGTGAGCACACACAATTGCAAGTAACTCTATTGACTTCAGTGGGGTTCCGTGCAAAACAAGAATAAACATTGCACAGCTAGGTCCTATAGGTATCAGGTAATAATATACCCACTGCAGTGACAAAAATATGTTTTTACCTCTCTGTACTCTTTTTTTAGCCCACAACACAGCTCAAGGGCTCAGGTCCTACCAGCTGTGCAAACCCATTGAAGGCAAAGGGATGGGGAGAACAAGGGTCACTGAGGGCAGAATTTTGTCTGCAGAACCAAAATCCCTGAGGATGATGCATGATAAGGGAAGACCACAACTTGACTCACAGGGGTCATTTGCAGCACTAGAAGTTGGAAAATACATCATTTTACATGTAAACTGAGCATACTTGATCCTGAGATGCTGAGATGTAATAAACAGGAGACCCACAATGCCATTTTAGACAGTCACTTTTACGAGTAGAACTATCCTTTAAACCGACCGGTTTAGTAGCTTTAGATCAATTTATGTCGCTTCAAGGCCTTTGATCCCTTCAAATGGCATTTTGGGGAGGGCAGCAATGGAGCTGGAATGCGTGCATGGGTAGGAGTGACATGTGCTTTCTTCAGGATTTTGTAAAATGCGCACATACAATATAAGGGCATAATTGTATAAAGTTCATGCACAGGTATGGAAAGGATTACTTAACCAGCACTACTTTGGCTTTAGTGATAACCTGCCCTGTATTTAAGGGGTGTTCTTGATCTGGCAAAGAGACAGCAAACAAAGAGAAGAAATGGTTAATTTTTAGCATGGGAAAAGATTAAACATGAGGTACAGGAAGGTTCTATTCTAGGACCAGTGGTGTTTCATGTATTTATTAGTGGTCTGGTAAAAAGTGAGTAGTGAGGTGGCAAAAATTCCTGATTATTCAGGTTAAACTAGCCTAGAGAAGACTGTGAGGAACTTCACAGGGAACTAATCAAGAATCAAGCTAGGCAAATAGGCAATATGACAGATAAAATTCAATGCTGATAAATACAAAGTTATGCATATTTAAGGGAAAATTTGAATTACTCATACACCTAGAGGCTCTAAATTAACTATCCCAACTCAAGAAGAAGACTTGGGCATAATTATGAAAAGCAGTGTTAAGATGTGTAAGATTAAGGGAAATATGTTGTTTTGTCGTATTAGAAAATTCTTACAATTGTTTAGTTGAAAAGCCCTTGTGCCTTCATGCTTTGAAGCAGGGACTTAACCTTAGGGAGATCTCCCTGCTGTTGCCATTAACATTCCCCCAAATTTGGCCCCAGGTATTAGTCTCCTAAAAATTGCAAAAACAACGAGGAGTCCTTGTGGCACCTTAGAGACTAACAAATTTATTTGGGCATAAGCTTTTGTGGGCTACAGCCCACTTCTTCGGATGCATGGAGTGGAAAATACAGGAGCAGGTATAAATACATGAAAGGATGGGGGTTGCTTTACCAAGTGTGAGGTCAGTCTAACGAGATAAATCAATTAACAGCAGGATACCAAGGGAGGAAAAATAACTTTTGAAGTGGTAAGAGAGTGGCCCATTACAGACAGTTGACAAGAAGGTGGGAGTAACAGTAGGGAGAAATTAGTATTGGGGAAATTAAGTTTAGGTTTTGTAATGACACAACCACTCCCAGTCTTTATTCAGGCTTAATCTGATGGTATCCAGTTTGCAAAATAATTCCAGTTCTGCAGCTTCGTGTTGGAGTCTGTTTTTGAAGTTTTTTTGTTGAAGAATTGCCACTTTTAGGTCTGTTATTAAGTGACCAGAGAGATTGAAGTGTTCTCCTACTGGTTTTTGAACATTTTGATTCCCGATGTCAGATTTGTGTCCATTTATACTTTTGCATAGAGACTGTCCGGTTTGGACAATGTACATGGCAGAGGGGCATTGCTGGCACATGATGGCATAGATCACATTGGTAGATGTGCAGGTGAGCGAGCCCCAGATGGTGTGGCTGATGTGGTTAGGTCCTATGATGGTGTCCCTTGAATAGATATATGGACAGTTGGCACCGGGGACTCCTCGTTGTTTTTGCTGATACAGACTAACACGGCTACCACTCTGAAACCTAAAAATTGCAGTTTGCCCAAGCTCAGTAGAGACTTAGCATTTGGCAGCTAAACTATCCATAGATTCTGTCTGCACTGAGCATGCTCCAGCCATTCACAGCTCCTCCATGTGCCATCCCCTCAGAGCAGCTGAACATAGGGGCTGCAACGGCTGAGCAGGACTTTCCTGCAATTTGTCCTCATGGCTGCCAGGGGCTGCTGTGGTGTGGTGCCTCTCATGTGTCTCCATTCTCCCCCCGTGGAACCCAAGCAGCAAGGAGAAAGAGGAAGCCTGACTGTAGTTTAGGGTGGTGAGGAGTGGGAGAAGGAGCTAGGGAGAACAGAAGAAAAGGGGATGGGAGTAGGAGCCAGGGTGGAGGGTTGGATAGGAGCAGAGGAGGGGGAGGTAGGAGTCTGGGCGGGTATATAGGCATGGATGGGGGGGAGATACAAGCAGAGGGGAAGGGCAAGAGCCAGGGGGAGATAGATGGGAGCAAAGGAGGAGGGGGAATATTGGAGAGGATCACAGGCAGTGAGGCAGGAGAAAGGGTGGGGAGCAGGGCACGTGGGGCGCAGATAGGAACAGGTGGGGAAGGGGTGCAGGAGCCTGGATGGGGGCATAGATTGGAGAAGAGGGGTAAGGGAGAAGAAGTTGAGGGGTGGAGGTGGATAGGAGTAGAGGGGAGGAGGGACAGAAGCCAGGATTGGGGGATAGATAGGAGACATGGGGGATGGAGACAGGCTGAGGGCACAGGGGTAGAAGAGTCTATAACCACTAGAGCCCACTCCTCTCCAGAACCTAAGCACTCAGATACTACGGTGAAGAGTGTGGTATAGGATCTTATACAGAATAGAACAGAACCTTGGAACTAAACCTAGGTGTTGAGTCTCTACTTTCCTCTGCTGTCAGCAAATAGCTATGAAACTCACCAGCAAGGTGTGTGTCCAAACTCCCTCTAGTGGCAGATATACATTGAGGAAAACAGCCTATTACTGCTACCAGTTACCCTGTTAGCTCAAGTAACAGATGTCTGTGTGGTGGATCTGAAGGTTCCAACCCTTCTGATGATCCAAGCTGGTGTTAATATGGTTCCACATGATCGAAATTCTGTTTTTTCAGTTTGTTTTCTAAAATCCTAGGAAATTGCGTTAAGGTTGCTTTAAAGTCAAGCACTCAAAAGTTAGGAAATACCAGAGTTAAGTTTTCATGCAAAACTGTAATTTGACCCCCTTGTGCATATACATTATGATAAAGACTTTAATTACATCATCACATACAATTTCTTCCACAAGACCCCTGCCTATACATTGATATGAAGTTAAGACTGCAAAATTAAGTGTTCAAAAATCAGATCTGAATGTTGAACACACAAACTTATTCTCTCCACATGTACATACTGTGACAGGGTCGGGCCAGATGGCTACAGGAGAGTGATTTTTTTTTTTAAACCTTATGTATATTTTTATTTTTCTATTGTATCAATAGAGTCCAAGATTCAGCTCAGCATTGTTAAAATGCATTATTACAGTAACAAAATAATCAGAAGCATCTTTAAGTAAGTGGCAACGTATGAGAAGTGCAGTACTCCTGAAAACCTGTACATACATAATTAACCAATACGCCTGACTTGGCATATTTAAATTGGACAGTCATAGAAGGCAGATATATTAGCCCCAGATTAAGCAGGTCCCTTTTCCCTGGGTAAGGTAACAGGGGCGGTTCCAGAACAATCAGGAACTTGCTGGAACCAATTAAGGCAGGCAGGCTAATTAGGACACCTGGGGCCAATTAAGAAGCTGCTACAATCAATTAAGACAGGCAGGCTAATCAGGGCACCCGGTTTAAAAAGGACCTCACTTCAGTCAGTGAGGGGTGTGCTGCTGGAGGACTGAGGAGTACAAATGCTAGCTGGCATTAGGAGGAAGGTCCTGCGGTGAGGATAAAGAAGGTGCTGGGAGGAGGCCATGGGGAAGTAGCCCAGGGAGTTGTAGCTGTCACAGGAAACACTGTAGACAGCTGTTATCCACAAGGCCCTGGGCTGGAACCCAGAATAGAGGGTGGGCCCGGGTTCCCCCCATCCCTCCCACCCCCTATTGGATACAAGAGGTGTTGACCTGGACTGTGGGTCCCACCAGAGGGGAAGGTCCCTGGCCTTTCCCCGACCCACTAGGTGAATCAGCAGAGACTGTGGGGATTGTTCTCCTCCCTTTCCCCAGGCTGGCCAGTGATGAGGTTTGCTGAGTGAACAGCAGGTTTGAGCCACTAGTAAAAGTGGCCAAACTGAGGCTGCCGTGAACCTCTGAGGTGAGCAAATCCGCCAATAAGCGCAGGACCCACCAAGGCAGAGGAGGAACTTTGTCACAATACACATCATGTTACAGTTTTAATTAAATGAACACAATCGATCTTACATATACCTGAGTATCTCAAGGGCTGTAGAAAATACTATAAAAATCTATTGTATTATTTGCAAAGAATTCTATTATATTATTTCTATTGGATTATTTGATCCCATAAGTGAAAGTTGTATCATAATGCATATGAGCAACCAGGCCAGAGTTATATATGTTCAAGCTTAACTTTCATCTTTCCTGACTTTTGGTCCCTTACTGTTGCATTAATGTAGGTTTTATATTTAATAAAGTGACAGATAATCAGCTACTTGAGCAATCTGATGTGCTGAGCATCCCTTAAATGCTGTCCCCTGTTTGGACTTGTTTAGAATAGCTGAGTTGTTCAGAGAATGTTTGGCATGACATGGTAGCCTGAAAGGCCTTGGCCCCTAAGTTCCTTCTAAGCTGTGTAGCCATGCAGGTTATCAAGGGCTGCGCAGACGGGGAGAGGTCTTGGGCTGCTCTCCCCTCGGCCTTGGGCTGCTGCCATGAGAGAGGGCTGGGGGAGTCCTCTCTCCCTGCCGCAGCCTCAGGGCAGCCTGCACCCCAAGTACTTCATCCCCAGCCCCACCCCAGAGCTTTCACCCCCCAGCTGGAATCCTCATCCCCTGCACCCCAACCCTCTGCCCCAGCCCTGAGCCCCCTCCCACACTCCGAACCCCTTGGCCACACCCCTGCCACACATCACCTCCATATTGGTGCACATACCAAAATTCATTCCGCACACGGATGTAAAAAATTAGAGGGAATGTTGCTTGGCCTATGGACTAGTTAATGCTGGACTAGCAGCTGGTGGTGAAGCCATGTAACCGTTTGTTCCATGACAGGATTGCCAGCATCTCCAAGATCTTCCCCACTATCATGCTCTACAAACTGTGGGAGGAAGGGAAGGTGACATCTCTGGATGATCCTTTGGAACGCTATGCCCAAAGCTTCATTATTAAAAATCCTCTGGGGCGACTCAGGGAATCTGAACAAAGATACACAGCGGATGGGCTGATCTTCCTGGAGAAGGGGTCGCTGCCACTCAAGCCATCACCTGTTACACTGCGCAGGATGGCTAGTCAGCTCTCAGGTGAGAGAACCCCACTCCCAGTTCTTCAATCCTCACTAAATTCTCCAGCTTGACTCCCTGCATCAACATACCAGTTAAAACAACAAAACTCCCTGTCCCCAGTGAGAACAGGTCACAGCAATGCAAAAACCTGTCTGTGTGTTTGTCAGGCAGTGCAAACAGCCCCCTCCTGGTGTGAACCAGGAGCCAACAGGGAGCCTCTCTCCAGCCCAGCTACTGGGAGGTGCACTGAGTTGGTCTGTTGTCTGGGATATGCCTCCCACTGACTGAGCTGGTAGAAGCTATGATGAGTAGGTCTTCCCCTGGCTAAACCAGTAGGGGCTGCTGGATTCCTGGCTGTTTCCTGTCAGAATCATTTTTCTTTGTAATTCAGGCTCCTGCATTGAAATCAGGGATGAAATGCGAGGCAGCTTCTTCTCACCACAGTTTCGCCCCAGCCCAGAGTGCTGTCACTGTCTGAGAGGCGGAGTTGGGAGGCAGAGAATTGCTAAGCGTTGTTTGTTTTGAAGGGATATAGCTTCTATAATCGAAAGGTTAGCAGTGCAGCCTCCTGATCTGGGATTCCTGAACTATTAATAGCCTGGTATTTGCTGTCAGGGGACGGCTCTTAATCTGCTGTTACTCATTTATAAGAGAAACAACTTCGATACTAAAGTAGCTGTAGATGGCAGGGCCTGATGTAATCTGGAAATCCCTCAAAAGGTACGGCTATTAACGCCTGCTGTTAGCTGGTATCAAGTGCCCTGCTTTGACACTCCTTTAGAAGCATGCAGATTCCATTATTAACCCAGAATTAGTTGGCATTGCTATTCTGAGATCTTTTGGAAGCAGGTAATCTTGGCATCAGCAGGCAGGGATTTGCCTTTGCCTTCATTGCACTTCCTGTAAAATGGGGATAATGATGCTAGCACACCTTGTAAGGTGCTTTAAAACTGAGGGATGAAAAGCACCTTACAGAGTAAACCCAACTCATGTTATGCATGTTTTTATTGTCAGCAGGTGTGGTTAGCTGCATACACTGTCCCAGTCTAGTAATTAGGGAAGTAAGATTTTAAAAGTGAATCCAATATCAAATGCAATGTTATAGCTGCACAGTTAAACCCCCAAAGTCAGGAAATGCAAAAGTTAAGATTTTAATAGCAACGTTAATGCTGCAGCATTGCACATGATGTATATCTTAGCAGTGGCTTTTTACAGCATAAACAGTAATATACAATGCAGCCTCACTACCCTGCACTTCTCTGATCTGCATGCTGTAAAATCCACTCACACCTCTGAGCAGAGATAGTGCTGGAGTGAAGTGCTAGATTGCTAAGATTTTGTTATATTGAAATGTACTTTATTATAATATGAAATGCTGTTATCAATAATTATGACTACACTTGTTGGCTCAATTAACAAAGTGTGTTGCATAAAGCAATGACCTTGCTTTTTTCGGTTATGCTTGTTCACTCCCTAATTTGCAGATTTCAGTACCTTGCTATGAACCTCCCAGTCAGTGGTGCTAATTAGGGAGGCTCTACTGTACCAGCCCCTGACTCTACAAGGGATTCAGCATTGCCTGTTTGGTGCTAGGGTTGCCAACTTTCTAGTTGAAGAAAACCGAACACCCTTGCCCCACCCCCGGCGCAGGGGAAAGTTTCTCCCAGGAGCCTGAGCTTCTCCCCCCGCCCCCGGGAAGGACCCGCGCTGCAGCACCTCCCACAGCCGCCTGGCCTGAGCTGCCGCAGCCTCACCGGGTACGGCTGGGAGTGGGGTGGAGGCCCCCCTCAGCCCGGGGGCAAGGCCCGGGCCACGCACGCAGCACTTCTCTGCTCCAGCCTGGCCAGAGAGGGAGCCCGCGGCTGGGATGCAGCCTCGCAGGTGGAAGCACGTTGGGCTGGGAAGCCCAGCTCGGGGGCAGGCCAGGGGCCCGAAGCAACTTCCCGCCCCCCTGGCTCCAGCTGCTGCTGCGCGGGGGAAGCGCCCGGCTGGGGGCGCCTGGGCTGGAGATTGGCGGGAGCCGGGAAAGTTGGAGCCTGGGGAGGAGGCAGCTGTGTCGGGTGGCTGGGAGGGAGGGGGGAGGAGGGGGAATGTGGCACGCTCAGGGGAGGAGGCGGGGCTGGGCTGGGGATTTGGGGAAGGAGTCCAATGGGGCAGGGAGGGGGCGGAGTTGGGATGGGGAAGGGGCGGAGTTGGGGCAGGGCCGGGGGCCCCGTGGAGTGTCCTTTTTTTTCAATGTTCAGATATGGTAACCCTAGGCATGACTGCCTCCACCCTGGTCCCTACAGCCTGCCCAACTCCCCCGGTTAGGCTAGATGGGGAACTCGTGCATTGATCTCAGAAAGAGGGAGGGGCTTCATTACACTTTGCCCACATTTTATGGCCTTTTTTATACTTGTCAGATGAGGATCACAGTGGTCCCTTCTGGATTAACAATCTATGACTGTTGGCAGGTGCTCACTGAGCTTGATGCAAACAAAGTAATTTTTCTATTGCTTTTACCCTCTGAGTCACAAGTTCCCCCGAAACCATGCTCAGGCCCTAGACCGTTGAGGATTCTGCCCATGACAAGTTCCAGGTTCTACACTTCCGGATCCTCAGTTTGTGTAAATCATCTCAATGAAGTCACTGCAGCTATGATGTTTTGCTGAGCATTTGGCCTCGGGGGGTTGTTTAATGGAGCCCTGTTCTGAAAAGTGTGGTTAAAATGTATTTTATTTCCAGTGGGAAAAGTGAACCGTTTTCACTCTCCTACAACTCAAAAAAATCTGGAGGAATTTAGCACAAACTGAAACAAAAAATCACTTTGGGACAGAAACAAGTTTGGAAAATTTCAGTCCTCCCAAATGGATGTTCCTGACACTTATAAATATATGACAACTGGGGATGTAATGGAAACTGCAGGAGCAGTTGTCCCTGGGTCAGATTTGCAGCAGCTACTAAACTAATGGATCATGTTCACTTGAAAGCTCAGGCCGGGATTTATTGAGCCCTTTCAATCAGTCTTTCCTTGCAAAAGGCTCTTGCATATGCCTGGACCCAGCTAGGGTTTTATAATTCTTCAAGACGTTTTACTAAAAGGAAGCAGAACAAGTTTGGCAGAAAAGTGTGGGTCAGCTCTTACCTTATTACTGAGTGAGTCGCCTGTCCCCAGTATAGCTCTCTACACCGTACTGTGCTGAATTCCCTGGGTCAGACTGGCAGCGATCCTGGGGGGGCGGGGGGTGCCTTCCTCTGCAGCCTGGGGCACGGGTCACTTGCGGGTTTAAACTAGTGTAAATGGTGAATTCTCTGTCATTTGAAGTCTTTAAACCATGATTTGAGGACTCCAGTAACTCAGCCAGAGGTTATGGGCGACGTTCTATGGCCTGTGATGTGCAGGAGGTTGGACTAGATGGTCATGATGGTCCCTTCTGGCCATAAAGTCTATGGGTCTATGAGTAGTAGCACATTTGCTGTGTCTTTGGTTAGAGAGTGTAATTAATCATTGCTGTTTTCCTTTGTCTTTGACTCTCCCATTTTGGATCATTATTGACCAGACTCAATGAGTGAATCTTGATGTTATCCTAACAAAAATCAGTATTTGTCTCTTGCTGTTTTATGTCCTCTTGTTCCCATGGCACAGGGCTGCCCAGGAGGCTGCGGTCCACCAGTCTGCTGTGGAGAGGAAGCACACAAGATGCCCTCGCTCTCCTGAAGGATGATGTTCTGGTAGTTGACCCAGGAACCAGGTCAGGTGTATGCATGACTTACACTTCTCTTTGCTAATATCTGGCGACTATAGCAATGCTTAACTGCTAAGGAGTCAGAACCAAAGCTGCAAGCGGTGCAGACAGCTCCTTCTTGTTACAGTACAGTGCCTGCAATCCTCGCTCTCCTTTAATATGCATCATTCACTCAGGTACCATTAGATACAGAGAGAGAAGACAAAGTGGAAGTTTGGAAGTCAGCATTAGCAACTAGTGGCAACACAGTCAGAAGGGATGCAAGACCATTCTGCCACATTAACCCCAGGTCCCATGGCTGATCTGGGTCTGGTAGAATAGGACAGGACAGAATTTACATCTGCAGTGGAGAAGGCACAGACTGAGGTCTTGGTGATCCATTCCGGGTAAAGAAATTACATGAAAATCAACACATTGTCAATAATATCTATAAATGTCCATTGCAACAAAAAACCCTGTTACAAGACCATTACCTGGGTTTGCAAAGTCAAGCATTTAACAGTTAGAAAATGCCAAAATTTAAGGTGCCTGATAATAGAGGCCTCATCAATCTCGGAGACAAAGGCAGAACAGGATCCAATGGCTGGAAGCTGACAGCAGACACATTCAAACTCAAACTTTGCATATTTTAGTGAGGGTAATTAATCATTGGAACAACTTGCCTAGGGACCTGGCGGATTCTCCATTACACAGAGTCTTTACATACAGAGTGGATACCTGTTTCTAAACGCTCTGCTCTAGCTCCACCTGAAGTTATGGGATTGGTTCAGGCAGTCAGACTACATGAGCATAATGGTTACTGATGGCCTGCAGATCTGTTAACCTGTCTCACTCGTCACTGAGGTACATGTGTGCCTCCGGGATCACTTGCTGGTCTCTGAGCATCTTGGTACTTCAGATGTCAAAATTATTTTGATTTTTTTCCCCTTGTTCATATACGCCCATAGCATTCTGGAAAGTTAATCTTTTCACAGGAACATTTCCTGTCTTTGCATCCATGCAATGGTAACATTTTTCTGGGAACTTTGAACAGAATATTTTCAGCCACTTTTGTGATATAAGTGTATGGAGGAAAAAAAATATTTTCCTGCTGTTTAAAACGATTATTATGCTTTTTTTTTTCAGTTAGTTCAAAAATGGCTACGCTTGGTGTGTATGAAGTGCCCATTGAGAACTATGGCCATGCCCAAGCATGGAAATAAAACCTGATAACAACATGATGACTGGTGAAAAACACTTCTAGAAAGACAAAGTGTGCCCATGTGTGTTGTTTCTAAAGTGCGAATTTCTGTTTTATGTCAATAGATGCCATTCGAGCTTAAGACTTTTAAAACAGCTTATGGACTTACAGGACTCACGCACTTCTGCTTCCTTAAGGACTTAACATTGCTGTGATGCTGCCTTGCAGACTCAAAGCAATTTAAGTGCTTTTGCCACCTTAAGGTGGTTTAAATGCTTGTGCCATGTTAAGTCTGCAAAGCAGCTTAGCTGGGACTTTTATGGCCTGCTCCTGAGAGACATGGCGCATTTTTGCATCTACAGGCCTTCAGCCCAAACCTTCCTTTAAAAAAAAAAAAAAAAACAGTGAAGAGAAATTAAGTGCAGAAAACTTAATGCACTGTCTGCTGAACAACTGAAAACAACAAGGTAGGAAATGCAGAATTAACTGTTCTTGCAGTGATGTCTTTTGGCATGAATTGGGTGTAGTATTTCCAGTCTCTATTGCTAAATGTGGACTATGATATCTACAGGTCACGCATCAAGATATGATCTTTTTTTCTAAAAGACATGCTCTAGGAATTTTGGGGGGGACGTTCTCTGGCTTGTGTTATACAGGAGGCCAGATCACAGTGGCCCCTTCTGGCCTTGGAATCTATGACTATTTGAATCACTGTGGCTAAGTTAATGCTGCTGTAGGAATCTTCCCTTCTACATTTCCTGACTTACCAGCAATTCAGAATGGCAAAACCTCTGCTCCTCTTTCTTTCTTCCTCCTTTCTGCACTCAATCTGCCTGCCCTTCATCCCTCTGGAAGTTTAAGGTGGTTTCAGGGCACAAGAGAGTAGGGTTTGGAAATATCTTTTCTTAGATCCCATTAGCACATGATCAGACCACATCACAATCTGCCTGTGGCTTTTATAGAATGCCTAATGCTGTGGAATCTATGGAGGTCAGGGTTGTTGCTGTCACGCTGTCTGGAGTAGCTCTGGACCATGAGTGCCAACCTTAGAGCAGACTGTCAAAACCAGGGCGGACCCCCCAAACTGGTGGTATGTTCTAGAATTAGATTTCACCAACCCAGTAACAAATGTGAACTCCCAAAGTACTACAATAGTCTTACAATGGAGTCACAGACAGTCCCCTTGGACACTCCAGTCTATCTTGCCAGCCAGGCAAGCTGGACTATGTGATAAATGGTCACTTACACCAAAAATCACAAAATATTCAGGTTGCTTCCAGTCCCAAGAGACCAAGTCACTTACCCCAGGTCAATTTGTACCTTAAATCTTACATCAGACAATTTTTAGCCAATTCTATAGTAAAATTACTAAAGGTTTGTTAGGTAAAAAAAGGAATGAGAGTTATTGAGAGGTTAAAGCAGGTAAAAACATATGTACATGTTAGTCACAGTCTATAATTTCAAATGGTAGCAGCGATGTAGTAATATGCCAGTTTCCCCAAAAGTCTTTAAGGACAACCAGCATAACTCTGGGGATCTCCATCTTCCCATTCCGTTATTCTGCCCTGTTAGAATCCAAACAGTCCAGAGATGAAGAATTTTTCCTTGTGTCTATATTTATAGCTTCTTCTCACAGAAACCAAGCTGGCAGCAGCAGTTCCCACACATGTTCCTTCTTCATAGGACAAGGGGAGAGGGGAACGCAGTTAACGAAGTCTTTGATCCTTGATCTCACACAATGACTCATTTGTGTTTAATGAACAGGATTTAACATCTTCTTGTAAGACACCATCATTTGCATTACACCAGGCTTCTTTCTCATTTGACGGATTACTTAGTTACAGAGGTATATACAATGCAAACGTTTGCTGTCACATTATAACATGAGGCATAGTTGAGTGAGAACAATACATGCAGCATCCGACACACATTTTATAAAACACTAAACACATTCTTATCAACTTAACATCTAATATCTAGTTTGGTGATGCTGACACACAGGTAAGCAAGACTGGTTTCCAGCTATGCATTTGTGAGAGATCAGTGAGGCCTGGGGCCTTGGCATAAGTGGGCACCTGAACTGCCAGCGTCACCGTTGCAACCATGTTTGGAGATGACACTGAGTTGCATTTCTTTCTCATTTCAGGTGCCATTACAGTAATTTGGCCTTCTCTCTGATGGCCCACGTGTTGGCAGATCATGCCGCCGAAGGGGAGTACCAGCGGTGGGTCTCAGAGAATATCCTGGACCGCTTGGGCATGGAGGACACTGGCTTTGATATCACACCACCAATCCGTTCCCAAATGGCCGTCGGGTTCTATAGCAGTGGGCAGCCTGCCCCCCTTTATGACTTGGGCTGGTACAGGCCATCTGGCCAGATGTACTCCACAGCTGCTGACCTTGCCAAGCTGGCAATGGTCTTCCTAGGCACCTACCACCGGCGCCTTTTGGAGCCTGACACAGTGAAGACGATGCTGACACCTCTTTTTAAGTGCTCCAGTGAATACTTTGCCAACAAGACTGGCACACCCTGGGAGATCAATGAGCAGCTAGGCTATGATATTATCAGGAAGGATGGCGACCTCGATGGCTACTCAGCCACCTTCTCCCTTGTCCCCAAGCTCCGCTTAAGCTTCATAGTGCTAATGGCAGGACCTAGGCCCCAAGGGGGAGATATTGTGACTCAGACATATGAGTACCTTATCCCTGCCATGGAGACAGCGTTCCGGGAGGCAGAGAAAAGCCTGAGCTCTCCCCCAAATCCCACCCCTTATGTTGGCTATTACACTTATTCCAACCTGACCTTCTACGAGATTAAAGTTGGGCCCACTGGGGTTCTGGTCATGCAACAGTTTGGACCCCATATTGAAGAGCTGATCCCTGAAAACTACCGGACAATCAAGCTCCACCACCTGGAAGACCGAGTCTTCCAGGTGGTTTTTGACAAGGAGTTCCCATGCATTCTGCAGCTGGGCTCTGCCTCAGTCTCATTGGAGACCCAGGATGGGCAGCTCTTTAATTTCTATCCTTTTGACCGCAAGGGTTTGTCTCCCGGCTTTGATGCCCCAGGACTAAACACATACAATGTGGTGCGCATACATCGCAAGCCCGTATTCTACAGCTAACTGCCCTTGCTCCTGCATGACCATGTGTGGAAGTTGGCTTCTGTTCTGTGTGTCCCTGACTCTCCTGCCCCCAAGGCTTTGGGGATGCAGCTTAAAAGGGAACGATGCTGGCAAACTGACAGTTCCATCCAACAAAAACGCTCTCTTCTGAAATGACTGCACCGGTTTGTGTCCCCTTGGCACCGCAGGGCTGTGCTGGTAGCTGGGGCAGCCTGTAGAAACTACGTGCTGGATATGTTGGATGTCTGGGATATGGACTCCACTGCATACTTCCCAGCACTTAAATCTTCCAGTGCTAACGCTGCCCATTTGGCCACCATCACAAAGTGTGACTGGCTTCAATGGACCATTGGGAATCTCCTGGGCTTTTGAGCCAGAGTCTATTCTGGTATCCAAGGGTTTTTCAGGCAGCTATCCTCTTCAGCAGCCCAGCTACTAGGATCAAACTGCCTTGCCCACTCGGGTTTGCCATAATCTGACATCCTAGACCACTTTGTAACATCTAAGAGCGAGGGGGGTCCATCTCTTCCATATGGCTGAGTGGGGTACAGCAAGCAACCTGCATCTGTGTGAGTGGTAGGGAGCTGTGTAGTTTCACTATGGGCTGTGTGGGTTTCTGCCGCCGTTGTGGGTCCACAAAGGAAATCATAGTGTTTAGATACAGAAGGTCAAAGAGGATTAGATTGGTTGGTGCTGAAGTACTATAGTGACGAGAGCTCTATGAGTACCTAGCTAAGTAGATGTACTCTGAGTGCATGTAGGTATGGGAGTGTGTGTGTGCACTTGTAAAAAGTTGGTTTCAGGGCTGTCTCTCTAGGTAGATGTCTGTGTGTAGGGGTCGTGAGTAAGAATGCATGGATGTCTGTGTGTTGTGGGCATTGGTGCATGTGTGTGTGTTGTAGCCGGTGTGCCTCCCTGTGGGGGTTTGTAGTTATGAGTACTGTGTGTTTTCTCCTGTGTTGTGGCTCAGATGTGAGTGTAGATCCCTGTGTGCGCATTGTGAGCGGAGACTGAGCTGTGTCGGGACTGTGGCTCCAATGGGCTCTAACCTTTCCCAATTTCCCATGTGTGGCAGAGAGAAGCTTCAGCGCTGTCTGGACGAAGAATTAGCTAGAACACAGACTGAAGACACATGATAGGGCACTAGCCTGGAACTTGATCCCTTTAAATTAGGGCCACCTTCAAGTATCTTGTAATGCCACTGATGCATTTGCCTTCTTCCTTGTACCCACCTGGCTGCCTAGGCAGGGAGGACAGATGACACACAAGTTGCTATGTTAAGGCATTTGTTTTTATCCCCCTCCTGGGGAGAGCGGCAGTGATGGGAAAACATCACATCAGTGCAAGGGGAGCAGAGGCTGTAGGAACATGACCATCAGCAGAGGAAGGACTCCAGCTGACAGAGACCTTTGGCTGCATCCACACCCACTTTGTGCTGAGGGCAGCATCACTGCTTACAACCCTGCCTGGAGGCTGAGTTCAAACCCATCAAAGGGCTGGAGCTAGATAAATGTTACCATAGTGATTAATCAACCTCACTGCTGAGTGCTGGCTCAGACTTGGCATGGGCTGTATAGTCCTGAAATCCTTGGCTGTGGTGCCGGGCAAAGGCATGGTAAGTAAATCTTCTCAGTTCGATGACTTTTCGGCAGTGCGTGTTCTCTCAAACCTGCCCTGGTCTCTTGTGGCCGGTTAATTTCCTCCACTTGGTCATAAGCCCTTGTTGGCAGCCAGCAGTGATTGCAAGGTGTTCTTCTGCTGTTCATTCTTGCAGGATTTAGGAGAGCCTGGCTCATCCTCAGGAGTTGCCAGAGCTGAAAGACATAGATCTTGTCCTCTCTGCCTCTCTTCCTGTTCCCCTGTCTCTCTCCTTTCCATCCTTCCCATCTTCAAGTTCACTGGGAAAAGAGGATATGAACAGAGCCTAGACATCTGTGATTTACCCCCTCTCTACCTCCCTTGTTCTCCTCCATCTAAGCTCACCATTAAAGATAGGATATGATGTAAGGACTGCCCCACTGGTCCATCCAATCCCTGGAGTCACAGCTGTTGCTACAGTGCAGTCTTGGTCCCAGTGTTCTCTGTAGGTGATCACAGCTCACACTTTGTGCATCTTCTGATGTTTAGATATTTACACTGTGCAATAACAATAATATTAAACCCTGTCTAAATTCTGACTGCTTCTGTGAGTGATGGTGCCTGGAAGACATGGCTGCAGACAGTGTGACTATTGGACTGAGATTGTGTGTGTATATACAACTGACTGCAATGCTCCTCTAGATACTTTCTTCAAAATGCAGCTTTCAGGATTTTGAGCTCATGGCAAGTCCTCTTATGCTTACCTTAAATCACAGAACCAGCTGTCTGGTTCGGTGGCTGGAACTTCTCTGGTCCTAGTGTACAAGGAGTTAATCCTCACTCACCTTCCATTTCTTCTAGCACTGGGGGAAGGGCACAGTGTACTTGGGTTGCTTAGGAGACAGGGTAGGATGCCTTTGGGAAAATGGGGCTCTGCATCCAGAGGCCAAAGGTCAGGACTGAGCCCCCCGAGCTGGGCAGTGTCTGTTATGTCAAAATGTTTTACTTTCCTGTTAACATTGACCTCCAAGGAGAAGCCCTTGCTGACACTGAGCATTTTTATTTTCTACTGAGTCACTCCTCCAGCTTAGGCACCAGGCTGAACTAATACTCCTGTTGGCACCTTGGTACCCACAGATGCTACGGAAGCCTGTCCTGTGTATTCTACAGCTTTATTTCCTAAATATAAATGAGACACAATATTCATGGTCTATTTTTCTAAAGGAGAATTCACTCCATAACCTGAATTTTAAATTAACAGAGCTTTTCTTGTGTGTGGGGGGGGGGGGGGGGGGGGGGGGGGGGGGGGGGGGGAGGAGGTAGGGGAGAGACTATAAAAGGATCTGGATTTATGGGACCTGATTTGCTCTCATTCCCACTGGTATAGTGACTAGCTCCACTGATGTCAGTGGAGTAACACTGGCAAAAAACAATTGATGGAAGTGAGAGCAAGAGTAAACCTATAGTTTCTAGCTCAGGCCCTTTGTTTACTAGAGGAGTGAAATGTCCGTGGGAGTATGGCAGAATGCCCTGTGACTAACCCCTTCCAAAAGGGACATGGACCGGATCCCTTATGACTTCCCTCAGACATGTTGTCTGCATCTCACTGACATTAGCACAGTAGAAAGTAGAAATGCAAAATCCACCATCTGTGGGAAATTACAGGCTCCCTAGCTTTTATTTCTCTTTTCCATAGAATTCCAGCAGCAGATTGATCTAATCGCACAGAGATCAATGTGTCTGGATCAAAGCTGGTAAACCAGGTATTGCAGATCCCAGCTCTGAATAAATCAGAAATGTGGGAGGATAGTCTGTAGTCCCTGTAGTCCATGTTTGCCTTGTGCTAATACTGTTACAAAGGTCATTAACACAAGTGTGAAACTTTGGTATCAGCTGGGCATAATCCCTAGGGATGTTTTTTGCCTTATTTTAAGTGACTCTTGGCTTTTTGACAAAATGTAAAATCATCTGTCAATGACCTACAGTGGATTTACTCCTGTGTAATCATGAGAGATTATAAAACGACCATAGGCTTGATGCTAGATCATATTTTTAAACATGGTTATAAGTCAGTTTGGCCTCATCCTCACTAGATGTCCAAACAACTTTGAAAACCAGTTGAAATGAGGGGGCAGGGCATTTGTTAAAATATAATTCCTCAAGTAAGCTTGAGCCCTAGGACCTGATCCAACTTCCATTGATATCAGCTGAAAGACTCTCCCTGACTCTAATAGGAGCCGAATAGGGCCCCAGTGACCTCTGCTTCCATCAGTGAAAAGGCAGGTGAGCAGGCGTATGCCACAATTTTTAAGATCCCTCCACAAACATTGCTGTTTGCTGCAGAATCTCAGCTTTCATTTTAAATAACATTCTAGTTTTCGTATTAGCCACATTGGAAACTGACTCCAGACAAACAACAACAGCTGTGGTGTGAATGCTACTCAACCCCACACACCTCAGTGAGGTATGAATTTCAAAGCTTGGTTGGGACCATTTATTATGGGTTTTTTTTAACATTTAATTTATAAACATCTGTGATAGTGACACAGAAACATCTTGGGGGGGGGGGAATCACATATTTTACTCCTGGGGGGATTCTGTACCAAAAATTAAAAATTCTGCACCAAAAAATTAAAAATTCTGCAAAATTCTGCATATTTTATTTGTCAAAATAATGTAATATAATCACATCCGTTTCAGTTGTTTTGGTAATTTATTTAAACTACAATACAGGAAAAAAGTCACTAACTATTCAGCATTTTCTAAACACATGAAAGTTAAGTTACAAACACTTGGTAACTAATACCCTGCATTCCAGTTATAATCCTGGATTTTCATTTAACTTACATTACAGAACACAAACAGCCAAAAAAAGTAGAATGTCATTTTAAATTGCTTAGACTTTCACACATGAAAGTCATACAGTTTTGCTAATGATTATCCTGGACCTGGCTGGGTACTTTGGGAAGTGCTTGCTTCTGATTGTCCTGACATTTTATTAACTGCTTGGTCTGTTTTATTTGCCCTCAAAGTCTTTTTTTAATGGATAAGTAAAATAAATCCTGAGCTATAATCTAACTCTATTGTGCCACTTTGGCACAGGAAAAAAGTGAGAAAGCACATAGATCGTCCTAGCTGATTTCCTTACTGTCATTTTTAAGGCTTTACATCACTCTGGCACTCTAGGGTTCTTAAAACTTTTACAGGTTTTATGCTCCTGGAGGAATTGACTGAGAATGGGAACAGTTAACTAACAATAGGAACATTAACAATATTACTGTGCAGGCAGGCTGCTACCTTCTGCCTCAGAGAATGAGATCAATTAACTAGCAGGCAGGCTGCTACATTTCTGCCTCGGGAACAGAGCCTTCCTCGTGCACAATAAAAAGTCCTATCTCTTCACGCCCTGTGAGTCACAGTAGCAAGCGAGAGGGTCAGAGTCTCGCTTGTTGGCAGGCGGGCGGGCACGCCCAGCCCCACTCCTGATGGTGATCAACGTTTCCCCCACAGGCGCGCACGCCCAGTCTTCCTCCCCCTGCAGTGATTTGCGTCTCTCAGGCTGCTCCAGGCATGCTGGCACAGATGCGCTGGCTGGGCTGCCAGGGAAGAGGCACATTTCCCCCCGCAGATTTCTTCTGCATTTTTCTGCGTGGGGGGGCACAGACATATGCAGACCATGGGCACAGTACTCTGTCAGCAGTAATAATATTTAAACAGAACAACCGTCAATTTTAAGGAGAGATACGAACAAAAAGGACATCATAGACAAATGATGTCAGTGGGCCATATTCTGCTCTCAGTTGCAGGGGTATAACTGCCAAGTAATTACACTAGATTTACACCCTTGCACCTGAGAGCGGAATTTGACCAGTGAGTTTTAATGTTTTTCATTCACTGAATATCTCGAGTAGTTTACTATGTCGAGATAAAAGAATGTTCTAATTGACTGAATTAACCACAGGGAAGAGGGCAGATCTTCAGCTGGGGTAAATCAGCAAAGCTCTGCTGCCCTGAAGAGCCACTGATAAAACATGCAGGCACCATAACCGTGTGGCATCAGCCATCTAGGAACAGCTGAGATCGCCTTGTTAATCTAACAAACACAGCTCTGGAAAAATTCCAGTGACAGTAAAATCACTGTTGAGCACTGATGTCACAAGTTTTAGCAAGCAACTACTTACCCAATAAGCATTTAGCTTCATCCTAAGCCATACGTTTCCTCAACCAAAACAATATGGGTTCAATTGTTGCTATGATTGGGGCACAAGGGGGAGTGCAAATCCCATTATGTCCCAGTGCAGCCTCACTGGCACTTGGGTCTGGGAACACAGCAGTAAGAAGATGCTGCATGCCTGCTACTTCCCCCCAAGCAAGTGGGTGGGGAATGGATGAAGCCAGCACAGCTGACTCAAGGACTTGGTGTCAAAAGAGTCCTTCTCTCTCCGGATCAGAGATGAGCAGCTAGAAGATGAAGTGGCACAGCTGGGAAGCAGCCAGTTAGTTATTTGAATGCTGCCTTTATTAAACAATTATATCAGAAAACTGCCCTCGTGGATCATTCTGTCTTTCTGTTCCCTCCTCCTCTTTACTCAAGATGGGCTCTTTGCTCATTCATTCTCCAAATCATTCTCTCACTTCAGAGGCTGGGAGGAGACTGGGATTTCTGCTGACCTGTCATCCTGGGAACTCTCTCCCAATCTCTTCCCTCTGTCAGAGGATGGGCAGACGGTTGCTTTTTTAAACTGCTGTGACAAGTTCCTGTGCAAATCAGCTGACAAAAGGGGGCACTGCAGACTCAAAAGGCCCAGGGAGGCTTGGCTTTGTTACACTAGAACTGTCCAGGAGCCATTCAGTATACAGATCATGCACTTTCTATGAGGGATGTGTACAGGCTGCTTCATCTTGGTGTCACTAGAGAGTGACATGCACTTATCGTTAGTAACAGTGTCTGATAGTCCTGCAGGTTTTTCTAGTTGAGAGGGGGACCTCGTATACCTTGCTGAGGCCTGGAGAGCTGTGTGGAAGCCCTGCACAAAGCATGGCAGCAGACCATTTCCCGGAAGGAGCTGCAGAACATGGTGGAGAGGAGGTTGTAGATAATGCGGTTGATGGCAACGCTCAGGCAGAAGACCCTGGAGATGTAGTGGAAGATGGACAGATATGATGTACTCCCCTGGGTGGCAGAACTTCACACCAGCCTTTTGATGTGGAATGGAGCCCAGCAGATGGTGAACACCACCTCCATGACAAGTGTGGCGAGAGGGAGCTGGGCAGAGAGCTAGAGACACAAATAGCAGAGCAAAGACAAAGTTTAGTGAGGAATGGCTGATAAACACAGGTGGGGGCCCTGGCTGATAAACGTATGCTGCTGTAGCGATAGGATACCTGGTCACATAGCTATTAGCTAGCTATTAACAAGCTGTCTGAGGTTCCAGAGATTCCCTGGCATTATGATTGGTTAGATGGTTGTAACCATAATCCCACAATGTTTCACAAATTAGAGCCACCAGAAGAAGATACATGAGATGAAGGTGGGTCATGAGTTGAATACTGCGGCTGCAATAATCCTTGTTTAAGGGGTTATTATGAAGGCACTGGATAATTTTATGGCCAATGACTTCTCTGATCACTGATGCTATGGAAAGTTTAGCGAAACCTCACGCTTTAGGGCATATGCTGAGTGCTACAGGAGCCAGGAAGGAATCTCCCTTCCCCATGTGCATCACTGCACAACTGACAAGATGCATTATGGAGAGATTGAACTTTCTGCAGAAGCATCAGGGACTAGTGGCTACTAGTGGCTATGTAGGATTCTAGGCTAGATGAACCCACAGTTTGATGTGATATGATAAACTCTATACTCCAGTGAGCATCTCTGAGAACAGGAATTGACAAGGTGAACATTGACTCATACTGTTTGGGATTAGAGAGAGTTGCCATCAAAGGAGATGCTACCCATGAGCATCATAACAGGTCAGTTCACTGATAAATAGAAGAACGATCTGGCCAGTTCCTACAATGACAGCTCTGTACAATGTGTTTTCTGTGTACAGTCTAGGTATAATTCACTCTGTGAGTAGCACACAATCAAGCTGCTTTCCTCTTTGGTGAAGTTGTCCTTAACGCTGCCCTTCTTCTCTGTGATAAGAGAGTGGCATGCAGGAGTACTGGTAAATCTGGTCTTCATTTTCCAACTCCAGTCTCTTGATGTGCCTCAGGCCTAATGTTGTGTCTTTTGCTCTTTACACAACAAATGTAATATGAAGAAAACACATGGGCACAATGTGGTCCAAGGAACCATGTTTACTAACTATAAACAACATGCATAACCTAGCTGGGTAGGTGCACTGCTGCTCTGGCAAAATTCTACCTATTGAACACAGTGAGGTTCACAAATTATTTAAATGAACACTACAGAAAAGTCTGATATTGCTGTTATGTGACAAGATTCACTACCCGCTGATTCCAAGATGCATAATCTGCAATGGGGAGACCCTGCAATACAAACGCTGAGATACTCAAGTTAACCCACAGATCAATTATGAAATCAGTACACCTGAGAGCACCTTTTTTACACCTTGCTGACAATGTATCACTGATTTTTTCCAAAGTCCATGGACATTAGCACCAGAAGAGAAGTGGAAAGATGGGTGAAGTACGAGAAGACAGGTGGCAGAGACGTGATGTAAAGCCATGGGACATGAGAGTGATGCTAACAAAAGCAGAGACTGTGCAGATGAATGCTGAAACTAGGATGGGGTCAGCTTTCAGGGGTGCTGTGAGGTTTGTAAAGTGCCTTGAAGTCTTTAGATGAAAGCTCCTGTGTACAGACAGTGCAAAAGGCCTTAGAACCCTGTTTCCTGAAGTGTGTTCTTGCTCCTGGGAGAGGGATTTTGTGACATTTTTTTAATTCAAAAGGACAGTTGATTTGGAGAAAACTGTGTCACTGAACATTCTCTTTCTATTAGTGCCTTTGCTCCTGCAGTACTTGTCTCTAATACACGTTCTAAAACTTCACAGAGTTCTTGGGGTAGAATAATTTATAAGGGAAAAAGCAAAGTCTGCCCATCCTTGGGATAGCTCAGTGGTTTGAGCATTGGCCTGCTAAACCCAGGGTTGTGAGTTCAATCCTTGAGGGGGCCACTTAGGGATCTGGGGCAAAATTGGTCCTGCTAGTGAAGGTAGGGGGCTGGACTCGATGACCCTTCAGGGTCCCTTCCAGCTCTATGAGATAGGTATATCTCCATATATTATTATTTATCCTTCCTCCTGACTGAATGCAGGAATATAGTCCCTCCACAGTGCAGTCCCCCAGAGCCTCTCCACTGCAGTTTCCGTAATTCAGCCCAGGACTGGTCCTTTCTCCCTCTCCCCAGCAATTGTTTGGTAAGGCAGCCTCCTGATAGGCTGCTTTTTAAATTTAGGATGTTTCAAGGAGGCATCCAGGCCTGCTAGGCTGCATCTCTGCTGGTGATAACCCTGTATATACACCACACTAATGGTGCAGAGCACCAGTGTGCAGGGCCGACAAGAGGGGGGGAAGCCGGTACAAATTACTGGGGCTTGGCGGTCCGGAAGGGGGCCTGGGGCCCAGCTTCCCCCCCACCCCCCCATCGGCCCTGTTTAGCTGGTCCGCCCTTGCTGGGGGGCCCGAAAAAAAATTTTCACCGGAGCCCGAACCCGCTCTCGGCGGCCGTGCCAGTGTGTCCTGAGACGTTCCCTGGGAAAGCGAAATGCTACCTGAGTCACATACCAATCGGTCTCAACCACTGGACTCCTTTTCACATTCATGCCTGTGAAGTCTTCCAAAGACAGAAGTGACTCTGCAATGGCAGACCACGTATGGAGATGGGTAGGGAGGATATCTGCGCACCTTGGAGTATTGTTCACTTGCCATCGATAGCCAAATATATTAGTTCTCAAAGACCCATGCTCATGGCAATTGCTAAGAGAAGTAATACAGACCATTATCATTAACCTAGACCACAAATGGGCCACCTGGCCCAAGAGGGACTGCACAGAGTGGAAGGGAAGCCACAGGGGCCTACGCAAAGTTATGGTGTTGCACACACTCTGGGTCAGAGAGGCTTGTGTTTGACACACACTCACCCTTACTTTGGCTTAAACAAATGCTGTTTTTCTGCAAATCCAGCAGTGTCCTTTGAAGAAACAGCCACTCTGTCTACGGTCTGACAAAACTCATGTAATGTTCAGGGAGCAGTCAGGAGGCAGGGTTGTCATGGGACTGGGCCCAGCACTATTAACTGCCCCAAGCACTCAGCACAGCCTGAGCCTGCTCAGACTTCTGGAAACATCTAGTTCACACCGGGCATGCTCAGAGATTTAAGGTTTCTCCATACAAGAAAGTTGCATTGATTTAACAATGCATTTTAAACTGATTTAACTAAACTGGTGCAAACCCATGTGTGGACACTCCGATTTTGGTTTAAACTGGCTGATTTAGCTTTAGTTTAAGTAATTTAGGAATCAGTTTAAGCTAAACTGAAATAAATCACTCTTAAACCAAACTGAGAATGTCCACACAGCCTTTTACCCAGGTTTAACTAAATCAGATTTTTAAAAATCTCATGTAGCAAGGCCTTAACATAGCCTTTCTCCTGGCAACACTTCATCATCTCATTGGCATTACAGCTCCCCCGTGCAGTAGGGAGGTGATGTATTACTTGTAGAGTACTGGGAGAGGGACACTGGTCAGTAGTTTTGCTCTTTGCTTCCTCTCTGTCTTTGCGCCAGTGAGTCTTTGGTGTCACAGTTGGATGTATAAATCATGAAACGAGGTGGATTCTTAGAGCCCCACTATGTGCAGAGAAACGCATCATCCTTCCCTGAGGAAAGCATGACAATCCCTTGAAAAATGTACTAAAGCTGAACAGACTTAGTGATCTGGAGCAAATCTGGGATCCCTCTCCTGGGGGCTAAGCATACTAGGCACATGGGGCAAGTGTGAAAAATCAGGACAGGGGGTGGGGAGTAATAGGAGCCCATATAAAAAAAAGCCCCAAATATCGGGACTGTCCCTGTAAAATCGGGACATCTGGTCACCCTAGATGACATATTCCACTGATTTAGAAAATGTTTCCCAGCTCCTTTTCTGGACATATTCACTAGTGGCTGCAGCTGGTTTTCCTGGTTTTATCCCTTCTCTCTTGCCACCCTTCTTGGAGCTCTGGATAAAGGACTCCCTGGATGGGAATTGTTAAGGGAAGAGCACAGAACCTGTAAGGGAGAAGCCCCAGGGGGTATTATGAACAGGGCTGCCAGCAGAACAAGCAGTGCTTGATTACCCAACACAGTGTTCCAAATCCAGCTTTCTCTGGGGTGATTTGCGCTGCCTTCTGCCGCCCTGCTTGGCTGCTTCTGTCTCTCTAATGATTCCTGGGGAAATCTGTGGCCATCACTCAGGGGCGGCTCTAGGCACCAGCAAAGCAAGCAGGTGCTTGGGGCAGCCCATTTGCAGGGGCGGCAGCCAGGAGGGATCCAGCCTGGGAGCTGAGAACCAACACGGGGCCCTGGGAGTTGTAGTTCCTTGGTTAGCTCCCTGCCTATAGAGCCAGCCCTGGAACAGGGAAAAAACTACATTTCCCAGCATTCCCTTGGCCGCAAGCAACAGGAAAGGGAGGGGGAGGGAGTATGGTAGCTGAAACCTCATGCTGCAGCTTGCTGTGAATGGAGAGCTCAGTGCTAGAGCGGGGTGGCCCCGTGAATGGGGAACAAGTGTGCCCAAGGAGTAGAAGGCTTTGGCCCAGATATCCCCTTCAGAAGACATCCCCAGACTGGATTAGGGACCTCACCTTGCAGCCCCCAAAGAAAGAATTGCGGGGACTAAATGGACAGTGCCCCTCTCTATCTGAAGCTTAGCAAGGGAGGTATGTGGATCCCACTAGAATTTAAAATGAAAAGTAAGGGAGGGGAGGCTCTACTGGACCTGGGCAGCTTTAGATACAGTACCAGGCACGTAGGAGGATTTCCATTTCTGAGCCATGGAAGCAGAAATTGACTTTTCCTTTCCAGATTTAGCTAAGATTCAGAAAGGGAATCTAGCACCTGCCTTCCAGATTTGAACACCTCAAAATTCAGGAGTGCTCACGCTCAATTTGGGCAGCTGTTACTTCATTTCTCCCAAATCAAATATACTGATCCACTGTAACTTGCTGTTGAAAAAGTAGGATAATATTGAGCAAGAAATGCTTCCCAGTGGTTTTTAGGACTGGAATTGCTATTTTCAACAGCCATTGCCTTTTTTTTTTTTTTAGTTTTATTTGTTTAAAAGGAAGACAGTGATATTGCATTGGCAAATTCCCCATAGAAACAAAGAGTGGAACAAAAGAATAATAAAGGCACCTCAACTTTTCCTCATTTATGGAGGACAGTCTTATAATATGCATCCAGATATCCTCCAGTCACACAAGCTGAAAATTGTTCCACTTTACTGCAGTTCTGTAACCATATGGGAACCAATCCTGTCTGTGTTCTGTGCACATCCAAAATTCCTGCTGAATGACCCGCCCTGGGAGCAAGTTACCAGTGACCCAGGGCTGGGGCGGAAGGAGGGTGCAGGTGTGGGGGAGGGAGAGCCCAGGGCTGGGGCGGCAGGGGGTGTGTGGGTGGGGGGGGCACTGGTGGGGAGAAAGGGGGGAGCCCAGAGCTGGGGCAGCATGGGGTGCGGGGTGGGGGAGAGCCCAGGGCTGGGGCGGCAGGGTGGTGCGGGTGGGGGGAGGCCCAGAGCTGGGGCGGCAGGAGGGTGCGGGTGGGGGGAGGCCCAGAGCTGGGGCGGCAGGAGGGTGTGGGGGGGAGCCCAGGGCTGGGGTGGGGACAGCCAAAATTTGTTTTGCTTGGGGCGGCCAAAAACCTAGAGCCGGCCCTGCCATGACTGGTCAGATCAGAACATAATCCCCACTAGACACAGATTCACAGTGACCATACCCCTTCCCCCTCCATTTCTAATCTTGCATTACCACTGCATTTCTCCCTGTCTGTAGCTCTCTGCCTTTAATCTCCTCTAATGTGCTGAATGCTAACAGAGACATGCTGCCTTGCTTTTTGCCTATTATTTTCATTTCCTTGTCCAAAAGATGCACACGCAGATCAAGGTCATGACATTTTTCAATGCAGCCTGAACAAAATGCTGTAAAAGCCAGCCCCATTTCCCTGGAATTTGGGCTGGGGAGAGCTAACTGTCTGCTTGGGTTAGCCAAGGCAACTCTTCACAGAGCAAAGGCGCCCCCATCCCCAGGAATGATATTAAATACCACTCTGAGGGCTAACTGCACTGTAGAGACATGCACGGGACAGTGCGATGAAGTTGCAAGATGCTGCAGAAGCTAGCGCACTATAGTGAGGTGTAGCACGATTTCTTTCCCTGTAGGACTCAGGGGCACCTGACGGGGTTATACTTTATAAAGTACAAGGGGAGCTGGGACTCAGAGAGAGGAAATAGGACATGCTAGTGCCAACTGGGGTGGGATGCTGGCAGGCTACCTGCCCGAGAGCTGCATGGTTGATATCTTACTATTGCCCTGTCTCTGTTCCCAACGGGGAGCCAGAGCCAGCTGCCCTGGGTGCAGGATCTCAGTACGGGTTCTAGGAGCAAAGATCTAAAACCCAAACAAAATCAAGAAAGGCAGCACACAGGTGTGATGCCAGCAGTGGGGGAGCCACTCTGGGGTGAGTGCTTAGCAGGCTTCCTGGGGCAAATGACAGGAACTGTGGGCTACTCATTGGGTATCTTTTCCTGGAGATTTCTGTTGGTAGTCAAAATCCCTAACAAAGCTACGGCTACCATATTTCAGGTTCCCCAAAAGAGGACACTCCCGGAGAGGGAAGCTGGGGGGAGAGAAAGGAGGGGGAGCAGGAGGAGGGGTACAGTTCGGGGAGCTGAAGGAGCTGGGGGTATAATAATAATATATGGAGATATACCTATCTCATAGAACTGGAAGGGACCTTGAAAGGTCATCAAGTCCAGTCCCCTGCCTTCAGTAGCAGGACTAATTTTTTTGCCCCAGATCCGTAAATGGCCCCCTCAAGGATTGAACTCACAACCCTGGGTTTAGCAGGCAATGTCACTTCCTGTCCCAGTGGCGCAAACCCAGGACACAGTGACAGACATCAGTCAGCGCCTCCCTGCCAGAGCTGGGAGCTGGGGCCTGGGTGGGCTGAATCCTGCAGCTGTGGCTTGCAGGGGACTGGACCAATCAGCTGCAGATGCAGGGGAGGGACCAATCAGGAAGCAGACCAATCGGGGCTCTTTCTGAGCTGCAGCTTGTCTGTTCTGCAAAACCCCTGGACATTTCCTGTTATTTTTTAAATCCCTATGGACAGAGAAAGGAGGCTCAAAGAAGAGGCTGTGCCCAGGAAAACCCGGACGTACAGTAACCCTAGGCAAAGCAGAAAGCAGCGGCTCTGCCTCTTAAAACTGCTTACACATGGACCATTGTCAGTTACAATCTGGCCTGGCTCTGGCTCTGTTCAGTCTCATGCAGAGGTGGGTAAAAGACTGGCTCAGGGTCAGGTGTTGGCAGGATTTTTACGCCTAGCTTTTTGTTGTTACCTTTTCTCCTATAAAGGCAAGTAGTTGAATAGCAGGTGTAACACACCAGCCGCGCTACATAGATCCATGCCAGGAGAAACAGAATCTATGTAACTCTATCTTCACAGTCTTTTGTTGGCAGAATCATAAATCCAAGCCCTGAATCGGGAGGAAGCACAACTTGGCGAGTGGTGTGTTTGGTTGTTTGCTCTCTGTACACGGGTTGTGAGCTGGGCCACAGGCAGTGTTCCCTCTAATTCTTTCCATCCATGTGCAAATTAATTTTGTTATGTGCACCAATATCAAGGTAATGTGCAGATGTGCGCCACCACTAGAAACAAAAAACTTAGATATAATTTTTATTTAAAGTTACCATAGGGATAATTACTCCAGCCAGGACAGATTAGGCATTTTAGAACTCACTACTCAAAGAATTAAATTTAAGCCTAAGAGAGAAATAAAATTATGAAATGCATAGACCAGTCAAAAAACTAAATTAACACACTTTGAAAGAATAAAATTACAGAGAATATAGGTGCATTGCAGGAAGTACCAAGAACTAACAACAACAACAACAACCCAAGTATGTTTTGGGAGTGATTGTGAAAGACATAGAGTGTGTGTGTTTGAGAGAGAGAGAGACAATGTGTGTGTGAGAGAGACAGACTGTGTGTGTGTGAGAGAGAGACAGTATGTGTGAGACACAGAGACTGTGGGCTGGTCTACACTACGACTTTAGGTCGAATTTAGTAGCGTTACCTCGATTTAAGCCTGGACTCGTCCACACAATTAAGCCCTTTTATTCGACTTAAAGGGCTCTTTAAATCGATTTCTTTACACCACCTCCGACGACGGGATTAGCGCTGAAATCGGTTTTGCCATTTCGAATTAGGGTTAGTGTGGCCGCAATTCGATGGTATTGGCCTCCGGGAACTATCCCACAGTGCACCATTGTGACCGCTCTGGACATCAATCTGAACTCGGATGCACTGGCCAGGTAGACAGGAAAAGCCCCGCGAACGTTTGAATTTCATTTCCTGTTTGCCCAGCGTGGAGAGCACAGGTGACCACGCAGAGCTCATCAGCACAGGTAACCATGATGGAGTCCCAGGATCGCAGAAGAGCTCCAGCATGGACCGAACGGGAGGTACGGGATCTGATCGCCATATGGGGAGACGAATCCGTGCTAGCGGAACTCCGTAGCAGTAAAAGAAATGCAAAAACATTTGAAAAAGTCTCAAAGGGCATGAAGGACAGAGGCCATAACAGGGATGCACAGCAGTGCCGCGTGAAAATTAAGGAGCTAAGGCAAGCCTACCAGAAAACCAGAGAGGCAAACGGAAGGTCCGGGGCACAGCCGCAGACATGCCGCTTCTACGCCGAGCTGCATGCCATGCTAGGGGGTGCAGCCACCACTATCCCAACCCTGTGCTATGACTCCGTCAATGGAGACTCACGCAACACAGAAGCGGGTTCTGGGGACGAGGAAGACGATGATGATGAACAGACGGGAGATGGCTCACAGCAAGGAGGCAGAGAAACCGTTTTCCCCAACAGCCAGGATCTGTTTATCACCCTGGACCTGGAGCCAGTAAACCCCGAACCCACCGAATCCCAAAGCGTGCTCGCAGACCCCGGAGAAGGGACCTCTGGTGAGTGTACCTTTGTAAATATTACACATGGTTTAAAAGCAAGCGTGTTTAATGATTAATTTGCCCTGGCATTCACGGCCAGGACAGCTACTGGAAAAGTCTGTTAACGTGTATGGGGATGGAGCGGAAATCCTCCAGGGACATCTCCAGAAAGCTCTCCTGGATGTACTCCCAAAGCCTTTGCAAAAGGTTTCTGGGGAGGGCTGCCTTATTCCGTCCGCCATGGTAGGACACTTTACCACGCCAGGCCAGTAGCACGTAGTCTGGAATCATTGCATAGCAAAGCATGGCAGCGTATGGTCCCGGTGTTTGCTGGCATTCAGACAACATCCATTCCTTATCTCTCTGTGTTATCCTCAGGAGAGTGATATCATTCATGGTCACCTGGTTGAAATAGGGTGCTTTTATTAAGGGGACATTCAGAGTGCCCGTTCCTGCTCGGCTGAACAGAAATGTTCCCCACTGTTAGCCACGCGGTGGGGGGAGGGGTGAAGTGATCATCCCAGGGAATTGGGTGTGTGTGGGGGGGGGGGGGGGGGTTAGTTGGGTTTGTGCTGCACGTTAACCCGGCAACCGCATCCCTCCCTCCTTTTAAATTGCCATACCATTTTAAATGGCCAACCCAACGGCTGCTTGGTATGGAAAATGAGGGTGCTGCTGTTTGAAACCATTCCCACATGTTATTAAGGTTAAAGAAGCCAAAAGACTGTGGCTTACCATGGCTGCCTGCAAGCCGAATTCTGTTGCCTGGCCCTGCGTGAGTGATCTCTCACACCAAATCGGCAGACCCTCAATATAAATAGAGGCAAAATACGACCTTGTAACGAAAGCATTTGTGCTATGTAATGTGAACAGCAAGGTTTAACGGGAAAGAGTGATCCTATTGTTCTCTAAAATGTGTCTTTTTAACTACCTATCTCCCTTTTCCCCCACCAGCTGCAAATGTTTCTCCTTCGCAGAGGCTAGTGAAGATTAGAAGGAGGAAGAAGAGAACTCGGGATGAAATGTTCTCGGAGCTCCAGACGGCCTCCCACGCTGACAGGGTTCAGCAGAATGCTTGGAGGCAGACAATGTCTGACTGCAGAAAAGCACAGTTTGAACGCGAGGAGAGGTGGCGGGCTGAATCGCGTGCTGAATCGGAGAGGTTGCGTGCTGAATCGCGGGCTGAATCTGAGAGGTGGCGTCAGATTGAGAACAGAAGGCAGGAGTCCATGCTCCGACTGCTGGAGCATCAAAGTGAGATGCTCCAGCGTATGGTTGAGCTGCAAGAAAGGCAGCAGGAGCACAGACCGCCACTACAGCCCCTGTGTAACCAACAGCCCTCCTCCCCAAGTTCCATGGCGTCCTCACCCAGACGCCCAAGAACGCGGTGGGGGGGCCTCCGGCCACCCAGCCACTCCACCCCAGAGGATTGCTCAAGCAGCAGAAGGCTGGCCTTCAATAAGTTTTGAAGTTTCTAATTTTTAAAGTTTTAAAGTTTTATAGTGCACGGTGTCCTTGTCCTTCCCTCCTCCCCCACCCCACCCAGCGCTTCCCTCCTCCCCCATCCCTCCTGGGCTACCTTGGCAGTTATCCTCCTATTTGTGTGAATTAATAAAGAATGCATGAATTTGAAGTAACAATGACTTTATTGCCTCTGCAAGCGGTGATCGAAGGGGGGAGGGGAGGGTGTCTAGCTTACAGTGAAGTAGAGTGAACCGGGCGGGGGCGGGGGGGAGGTTCATCAAGGAGAAACAAACAGAACTTTCACACCGTAGCCTGGCCAGTCATGAAACTGGTTTTCAAAGCTTCTCTGATGCGCACCGCACCCTGCTGTACTCTTCTAATCGCCCTGGTGTCTGGCTGCGCGTAATTAGCGGCCAGGCGATTTGCCTCAGCCTCCCACCCCGCCATAAACGTCTCCCCCTTACTCTCACAGATATTGTGGAGCGCACAACAAGCAGTAATAACAATGGGAATATTGTTTTCGCTGAGGTCTAACCGAGTCAGTAAACTGCGCCAGCGCGCTTTTAAACGTCCAAATGCACATTCTACCACCATTCTGCACTTGCTCAGCCTGTAGTTGAACAGGTCCTGACTACTGTCCAGGCTGCCTGTGTATGGCTTCATGAGCCATGGCATTAAGGGGTAGGCTGGGTCCCCAAGGATAACTATAGGCATTTCAACATCCCCAACGGTTATTTTCTGGTCTGGGAAGAAAGTCCCTTCCTGCAGCTTTTGAAACAGACCAGAGTTCCTGAAGACGCGAGCGTCATGTACCTTTCCTGGCCATCCCACGTTGATGTTGGTAAAACGTCCCTTGTGATCCACCAGTGCTTGCAGCAGCATTGAAAAGTACCCCTTTCGGTTTATGTACTCGCTGGCTTGGTGCTCCGGTGCCAAGATAGGGATATGGGTTCCATCTATCGCCCCACCACAGTTAGGGAATCCCATTGCAGCAAAGCCATCCACTATGACCTGCACATTTCCCAGAGTCACTACCCTTGATATCAGCAGCTCTTTGATTGCCCTGGCTACTTGAATCACAGCAGCCCCCACAGTAGATTTGCCCACTCCAAATTGATGTCCGACTGACCGGTAGCTGTCTGGCGTTGCAAGCTTCCACAGGGCTATGGCCACTCGCTTCTCAACTGTCAGGGCTGCTCTCATCTTGGTATTCTGGCGCTTCAGGGCAGGGGAAAGCAAGTCACAAAGTTCCATGAAAGTGCCCTTACGCATGCGAAAGTTTCGCAGCCACTGGGAATCGTCCCACACCTGCAGCACTATGCGGTCCCACCAGTCTGTGCTTGTTTCCCGGGCCCAGAATCGGCGTTCCACGGCATGAACCTGCCCCATTACCACCATGATTTTCACATTGCTGTGGCCCGTACTTTGTGAGAAGTCTATGTCTATTTCCTCATCACTCTCGTCACCGCGCTGCTGTTGCCTCTGCGCTGCTGTTGCCTCCTCCTCCTCCTCCTCCTGGTTTTGCTTTGCCAGGTTCCGGCTCTGCATATACTCCAGGATAATGCGCGTGGTTGTCATAGTGCTCATAATTGCCGCGGTGATCTGAGCGGGCTCCATGATCCCAGTGCTATGGCGTCTGGGCAGAAAAAAGGCGCGAAACGATTGTCTGCTGTTGCTTTCACGGAGGGAGGGAGGGAGGGAGGGAGGGAGTGGGGGCCTGACGACATGTACCCAGAATCACCCGCGACACTGTTTTTGCCCCATCAGGCATTGGGATCTCAACCCAGAATTCCAATGGGCGGCGGAGACTGCGGGAACTGTGGGATAGCTACCCACAGTGCAACGCTCCAGAAGTCGACGCTAGCCTCGGTACTGTGGACGAAGTCCGCCGACTTAATGCACTTAGAGCATTTTGTGTGGGGACACACACAATCGACTGTATAAAAACGATTTCTATAAAACCGACTTCTATAAATTCGACCTAATTTCGTAGTGTAGACATACCCTGTGTGTGTGTGTGAGAGAGAGAGAGAGACACACACACACACACACACACACAGTGTGTGTGTGTGTGCCAGCTGCTGGGGAAGTCTATGAGAGACCATGCACCATCTCTTTAAGGCACTCACCAGAAAGCTTGTTGTTCAGACTGCAGCAGCTGCCAGCAGCAATCCTGCTCCTGAGCCCTGTCCCCCCTCTCCCGCTCTGCAGAGATAGGGTACATGGGCGGGGGGAGGCAGGGGAGAAGGACACCCTGAGATCAGCACCCTCCTCCCCTCCCCCACACTGCACAGCAAGTAGGAGGGTCCCAGGAGCAGCTGGACAGGGGCTGCAAGGCAGAGGGCAGGAGCAACGGGGCTGCAAAGCAGTGGGGGGAGGGGCATCTGAACACACGCCACCGGATGTGAGCGGCTCTGCTAATCAAGTGTGTGGCACTTGATTCACTCCTGGGCGGCCACGGGACCACAGCTTACAGGGAACACAGGCCACAGGCCCATGAGTAAGCAGCTGAGGCAGGTCTGTTTGGTGCCTTCATAAAGGCCACGAGGCTCTAACCCTTGGAGCTTTGATCAGCTCCACTCTTTGAAGTCTCTGAGTGGTTATTCACTTCCTGGTGGTGGGGGGCAGAGCTGAGCTGTGCTAAACAGTGCGACTTGGCATAAAAAGTCACTAGCTAAATGAACTCAAGAGCCAAGAAGAGAAGCGGCTAACAGGAGAGTTTCAGAGGGAGTGTGAGAGGCTTTTCTTTCAGGTTCGGCTCTATGTACAATTTCAATATGGCCAGCAATGGAATAATGATGGTGACCTACAAAGGATGTGCCATGGTGGGTTTTTTTCTTGCCTGAAGCCAAAAAAGGACTGTGCATGAAATGAAAGTTGGTGGCTGCACTGGAGGAGAAGATCTTTGGATTGGAAGGGTAAGTGGAGACACTGCTGAGAATCAGAGAAGGTGAGGAGTTCCTCGACAGCCAGGTTTGTGAATCATCAGTACCCCAGGTTCATGGAAGAAAGGAGCTGGCCACTAAGGAGCTGGAGAGAAGGAAGTCAGAAATGAGGCCTCGTAGCTTGTTACTTACAGGGGCAAGCATTCACAGCGGCCTTCTGGATGGTTAGTGATAGCCAAGGATGGGCAGGCTGTGGCCACCAGAGAGAAGAGGATGGGAAGGAGTTCCACACAGCTAGAATTTTCCAGTCAATACCAGGCCCTCATGATCCAGCTGGTCCAAGGGAACAGAGAGATGTAAGAGACACACCTGTGGATGGCAGCTCAACCCAACTGGTAAGCTTGCCCACAAGGAGTTCTCCAGGCATCCAAGGAAAACAGATGATCCTTGTTGGGGATTCAACATTCAGAACTGAAAAAATATACTGCAAGGGACAGGGAGACAATGTGACAGTGTGCTGGCTTCCTGGAGACATGAGACATCACTTATTCCTGGGGGCATTCTGTGCCAAAACATTAAAAATTCTGCGCACAATATTTTAAAACTCTTCAAAATTCTGTAAATTTTATTTGTCAAAATAACACTACATAATCACGCCAGTTTCAATTATTTTGGTAATTTATTTCAAAATACCAGTTAGCAAGTATGTCTGTAACAATACAGACACACGCAAACATTCCCCCAGGAGTAGAGAGTTAAAAAAAAAATCCCTATGACAATCTAGTTCCTGTTTCTCTGCCCTCTTCCCCACACCAGAGCCCAGCTGGGGGGCCAGATACCCACAACCCCTCCCTCCCAAGCCCATCTGCGCCCCCCCCCCCCCCCCCCCCCCGCCCCCCCCCCCCCCCCCAGCCAATACATCTGAACCCCCAGCCACACAGCTCTCCCGGCCAGATATCCGCACCCCCTCCCCCATAGCCCAGCCATGGGGCCCCCCTTTCCCAGATACCCATACCCTCTCCCCCCCAGAGCCCAGCCATGCCCCCCAGCCCAGACACCTGCCCCCTCCCCGCTCCAGAGCCCAGGGATCCAGAGGGAGAAACAGCCTGATGCTCAGTCCCAGGCTTGTGTGGAGTTTCCTGCGTGCTGCCCTCTCCTTCCCCCAGGGCATGCTGGGAACTGCAGCTGCCAGGGACCCTCTATCTCCCTCCCCCTCCCCCAGCAGTGTCTTCCACGTGCAAGCTGGGCTCTGTTGGGTCCAGCGGCCCCTAGTGGCAGCCAGCAACACTGCAGCCCATTTCTGTGGGGAAAAGGAAATTCTGCACGCATAATGTTAATTTCTGCAAAATTCTGCATTGCGCAGTGGCGCAGAATTCCCCCAGAGTAGTCACTCTAAGATTGGATAGGCTTCTGAAATGGATGGGAAAGGATCCACTGGTGATGGCTCATATCAGCACTAATGACACTGTGTCATGGGATATTTTGCAGATTGTAGGTGATTTCAGGGAACTCAGAAGGGTACTGAAGAAGTACATCCAAGTAATCTTCTCTGAGATCTTCCTTGTCCCACGAGCAAAGGAACACACAAGGCTGAAGTTTCTGGAAGGGAACTGCTTTTTAAGTAAGTGGTGTAGCATGGAAGATTTTGGTTTTGTGGAACACTGGTATAGTTTGGATGGCCTCCACCTCAGTAGAAGTGGATCCGTTGTCTCAGGGACAGGCTGTCTGGATTACTAATAAGAAACGGGGAGGGTAAAAAGAGGGAAGATCTGAGCACTCAGCACAAAACTGAGATATTGAGAACAAAATTAATCAAAGAACCAAAGACATGAAGAGAAGAAATTATTTAATTGCCTATACATTGATGCTAGGATCCTGGGAATAAACAACAGGAGGCACTGGAATTGCTCATTTATGAGCATATATTTGCTCTAGTTGGTATTACTGAAACCTAGTGGGATGATTCCCAGGACTGGAATATTAAAATCAATGGTTATAAGCTATTTGATCAAGTGTTCAAAAGGGGATGGAGAGTGGCACTGTAGTGGGGCAGTCACCCTGCTCCGGCCCTGAAAGGGTTAAAAGCCAGCCTTTGGAGAGGGCTGGGGCGGACAGCCAATCAGAAAAGGCTGGGAGGCAGCCAATCAGGGCCAGGCTGGGCCCTATAAAAGGGCTGCAGGGCCAAAAGGCAGGCAGTCTTTCTCTAGCCTTGGAGAGAGATGGACCTGGCTGCCTGAAAGAGGAAAAGGGTACCTTGGACAGCGCAGTGCTGGGGAAGGGCAGGAGGAGCTGAGGGAGCTTCAGCCTGGAAAATCCCCAGGCCGAGGCCTTGCTGTCAGGGCCGGAGGAGGTACTAGGGCTGTGGAGAGGCAACAAGTCCAACCCCCTGGCCGATGAGTGACCACTTCAGACAGCAGTTTGCCCCTGAGGGAAGGGGCTAGATGAAAACTGGCAGTGGGTCACTGAGGCAAGGTGGGATTGGGTTCCCTGGGGAGGGGAGGACCCCAAGTGTGGGAGTACTTTTGCGGGCAGTACCCAGGAGAAGGGGCACCGTGGGCCGGGAGGGATGTGGGGCCTGAAGTATAGTGGTGGAGATTGATAATGAAAGACATGTAGCGACAGCACCAGAGACACCAGCTGGCAGGAGGTGCTCCTAGGCTGGGATGAGCTAATTCCCGAACGACCAGCAGGAGGCACCATGGTGGTGAGAGCACAAGCTGTTACAGGCACTCTATGTAAAAAATGGCATTACCTGCTTCTAGATCTCTGATAACCCTGAAAAAATTAATCTTGAATGCTTACGCATCAATGTCCTAACAAATCAAGCATTATTAGTTGGTGTCTGCTACGGACCACCAAATCACACTAGGGAACAGGATAACCAGCTCCTTATGCACCTATTTTTGTTTAAGAAAAAAGAAACCCTGTGTGATGATGGGGGACTCCACTTTAGGTGACATATGCTTGAGGTTTCATGCTGCCAGTATCAAAACATCTGATGATAATTTCCCTACTCAAAAAGATTTACATCCAACATGGGGGAATTCTATATTAGACCTCTTCTTGACAGATAAAGAGGAATTGAACACAATACTGTACTAAAAATCAATGGTAGCTTAGGTACAAGTGATCATGACTTGATCACATTTATAATGTGCAAACCAAATAAAGTCCAGACCAGTAATATAGATGTATGTATACTTGGTGCTTTAAAGGGGCCAATTTCACAAAGTTGAAAACAATGAGGAGGAAAATCAGATGGGAGGAAGTATTTAATCAGAAAAATGTGATTGATAATTATGACTTGTTTAAGAACACTTTACTAAATGCCCCAAAAGCCATAATCCCACAATTGAGGAAGACGGTCATGTTGATTTTTAAAAAAGGCCTGATTTAGAGGGGAAGTGAAGTCGGTTGTAAAATATTGAATAATGTATAACAAATGGAAGAAAGATGAAGTTGGTAGGAATGAATATAAATCAGAAGCTAGGAATTGTAAAAAATTGGAGGGGGTTCAGAGATGAGCCATGAAAATTATTAAAGGATTAGAAAACATGCCTTCTAGTGATAAACTCAGAGAGCTCAATCTGCTTGGTTTAACAAAGAGAAGGTTAAGGGGTGACTTTATTACGATCTATAAGTACCTACCCAGGGAATAAATACTTAGTAATGGGCTCTTCAGGCCAGCAGAGAAAGGTATCACATGATCCAATGGCTGGAAGTTGCAGCCAGACAAACTCAGACTGGAAACAAGGAGTACATTTTTTAACAGTGAGGGCAATTAACCATTGGAACAATTTACCCAGGGTCGTGGTGGATTCTAACTCAAGACTGGATGTTTTTTCTAAAAGCTCTGCTCTAGGCATTATGTTGGGGCAGGTCTCTGGCCTGTGCTATCCAAGAGGTCAGACCAGATGATCACGATGGCCCCTTCTGGCCTTGGAATCTATGAATCTGTGGATTGTTGTTTGGAGATCTGAAGTTACGGTTATAGGGAAGGGAGACCAAAGACGAGCTTCCTGTTTCCTGTCAGTCACTCCCACATTGAACAGACAGGGACCCATCTCTCTGAAGCAGACCCCAGTCCTTGCGCTGTCCAAAGGGTGCAGGGCCCTTTGTAATGTTCTCAGCAATTGCCCAGCAAACCAGACCAAAATGACAATGTGACCTCAGAGTCCCCCAATGCCAGATGGCAAAGGGCTCCCTGGCCAGCTCAATACACTTCACACACTATTGTGATGACGTTTATTAGTACAAGGTGTCGTGTAATATGTCATTTGAAAACTAACACCGCACTGGTCATTAATAGCACTGTGAAATGTTTGTAACAGCACTCTGTGTAAAAGGATGGCTACTCTCTGCTCTTATGTTTTGGAGACTGCAAACAGACAAAGGAGGCAAAAGAGGTTTCTTCCAGACAAAGGGGAAGGCAAACACATCTGTGTTGGTGTGACCAGAGACAAGGACAATGGACCATTCATTTTCAGCAGTGATTACATGAAAATCATTTGCACTGTCAAATCACAAGAGCCTGCAAAATCGCCATGGTGCCGGTGGGACATTCCAGGGTGTTATCTAGACCGATGAGGGGCCGTGTCACCCCTGCCCTGCAACCTTGGGTGTGTTACAGTGCCTTGCTGCGCCGCTCACAAACAGCCACCAGCATGCAGCTGCCCCTGAGTGTTGGTGTGTAGCTGCAGCCTGCCAGCCACACTGAGGTCACGCTCTGGCCTCTTCTCATAGGCGTAGTTTGATGTCTAGATCGGGGGGGTAGTGGCAGAGGCGACGCATGGGGGGGCCTGCGGGGTCATGTGCCCCTCCAGATTTCTGCCCTCCATTTAGCACAGAGGTTTTCAAACTGTGGGGCATGCCCTCGATGGACGTTCAGGGGGACAAGCGCTATGCCAGGTGGCATGAGCCAGCCCCATGCAGGGGGGGCTCAGGGAGGGAGTGCCACCTCTAACCCCGACTCACCTCTGTGGCGCTAAGGCAGGAAATTTGTCAGCACTGGGGGCTGGGCATCCCCTCACCCTGAGGGCGGCCCTGCAACCCATCTGGATGCAAAATGATGAGCAGCTGGGTGAGCCCTAATGCTCCACTGTGTATAAATAATCATTGGCGCAGGGCCTGGAACCACTGGGGAAGACAGCCATTATGCACGCTCCATGAGCCAATGCATAGCTCCAACCGGAGAAGGAGAGAGAGCCCCACCCCAGAATACCCCAGTGGCTGGGGCACTCACCTGGGAGCAGGGAGACCCACCTTCAAGTCCCTGCTCTAAATTGCTGGGGGGAGGGGGCAATTAAATGCAGGTCTCCCACATCCAGGGTGAGTGCTCCTACCTCTGGGCTAAAGGTTATAAGGCAGGCTCTGCCTCCTCCGTTTCATGTGAGGAAGGTCTTAGGACCCTAGCTCCAGGCGCGGGTTCACGGCTGTGAATCCCAAGCAGAGGGAGGTGCCTCGCTCTGACCCAGACTTAGGTGCCGATCTCCCTTTGAGGGTTAGGCTATACCCCATCTTCAGCATTTCCCATTGGCTAGTTGAGGCTGCTCCCCACCCAGCATGGTGGCGTTTGTGGACCCTATTCCAAGGCACTTCTCTCTCCCCATGCGTGTACAGGGACCCTGGCACCTAATGCAGGGCTGAGGGTTCCACTGGGTGGCAGGACTCTTAAAGGGAGGTGTTGCAACACTGAACCCAGATCCCCTTTGTGGATCTAACCCTTGAGACCAGCCGAGATGCTATGAGGGCTTGGCTCCCTGCCCTGGCCAGAGGCACAGCATGACCAGTGTGTGCTGCAAAGATTACCAAGTCCTGGTTCTTAGGGAGCAATCTGTGTGCATGTTTCTATGGCAACTAAGGAAATGCTGACACCCTGCAGAGCTGGGGTAATTCATTTTTCATTAGGCAAGCAGGGAAAACGGTTCCTTCCCCTCCTCCTGTGGTCTGGTGGCCATTTCAAAGAGGAGCACCACCAAGGAGCCTCTCACTCTTAGCCTAAGGCCAAATTCAAAGGTGACATAAGAAGGTGCAGCTCCAGTGAAGTTAAGGGAACGGCACCTGCTTGGACCATCAGTGATTCTGACCCATCGTCTGTTCTAAATCCCATAGAAGTTTCACAGACTGGGTCTATATCTTATTAATGCTCCTGGCCTTTGAGCTTGGTGGATGGTGGGCTCCAGTTGCTGCAGCAGCCAGCTGACCAAGCTCTGCCTCTGGCCTGGGCAGGGACTTCTGTATCAGGCGTATACATGACAGGCAGTCGATCTTATGAAATTGCCGAGATGTGTGTTAGATTTTAAAGCAGAAGCCAATTGGCTAAGTGTTGTAGCCGATAGAGAATGGAGTCTAATAGCATATCCCTGCTTACTGAGTCCAGGGTGTGCAAGCTTACTAATTTAACACTAGGTTCTTTTCAGGTCAACTTTTTATCTTGGTCTGTATTTCTTAAATCAGGACACCTGGGCATTCTTAACCAAGCAACACTTAATTAATTCACCCAGAACCACGTCGTTACACAATCAGCAGTTCACCAATCCAGAGTAAACACAACCAATGTTCTAGGCAGGTACTTACAGTCTTATAAGCAATTATCATAGACAAGGGTTAAGAGTTATACCAAAGAACAGTGCAAATCACTGGCATTCCTTATTATATTTACTTATGATAATCAGTCATCAATTCCAGTATGCTTCTATTACATTTATTACACTTCTAGTACAACTCCAAGGAGTAAGGACGCAGACTTCCTAAAGGCATCGTTAAGTATGGTCCCTCCTTTTTGAATAGTTTGGTATAAACAGGACAAGTTTAAAATATCAAAAGCAATTGCTTGAAGTTATTATTTTAAATCTCTCTTAGGCCAATTTGTTTGGACTTATAAAGGAGGACACGTAGATCGCATTAATTAGTGGGCAGTGGTGCTTCAGCACAGGGCCGGGTAATGCCTCTAGTGCTGCGTCTTCCGTAGTGCGATTGCCTTCTGCTTCTCACTTCATACCCAGCTGCTAGCTAGCTTTGACGAAAGGAAGGCAGAGTATGTAAGTCCTTCTTGCTGGTACAATAGCCTCTCCACCATGGTCAAAACTCTTGCAGTGCCTCCTTGTGGCACCAGCTGGAACCTGACCACACCCTGAGGCTTCAGGCTAAATGTCTGAGGGATCTAGGAGCAGCATGGGCCCCAGAGATGCAGTGTGCAGGCCCACTGGCGTGTGGATGTGCCCTGGTGTTCACCTACCATGCGCCGGCTATGGGTAAATAGTCCCAACCATGGATTACATGGTGAAGGTGGCTATCCTTTGGTACGAAGAAGTACAACTTCTCAAAGTGGCAAATTAGCCCCTAGTTATGGGTTCTATAGCTGCATCCTGCCAGTCACCCTGCTTGTTGCAGTTTCCTGTACCAGTTGGGCATTTGCCTAGTTGGGACGAAAGAGAGGGATCGGCTGATGCACAAACCCCACCCATTTAAATCCACTCCGTTTGTCTCAGAAGTTTCAAGTCCCGTGGCACTGAGGGAGTGGCAACAGAGGCAGACAGATGCTGCTGTTGGGAGCCCCCAGTCACAAACCTGCATGCACGGCAGTGTGGGTGTGATGGTCGCTTGTCATAGACACTGGAGCAGCTGCATTGTTTGTATCCTGCCCATGCAGCAGAATAGCCCTTTTCAGGGACAGAGCTGCTCTCCCCAATGCAGGGAAAGGGGAGACAAGGATCCCTAAATGCCTGCTCCATTTCCTAACCTTCCAGTTTACTGTGGCTGGTTGATCATCCAGTTCTGCAGACAAAATACAAAGAGTGTGAAGTATATAAAACATACCAGCAATCCTGCCTCAGTAGATATCCAGACGCTTCTGGACACTGACAACTGAGCAGAGAGCACTGCCATTATCCTCTGAGAACTTAAGAGATAGGGCATTGACACCACTGATCTTAGCTAAATTCGCTGGGCCCCTGAATCTCAGCTCCAAGAGGTTTGTGCTGGATATACCTGGATAGGTTTGTGCTGGATAAAGGTGCCAATCAGGTGCTGGTTTTGCCATTGGAACATCCATCTCACAGAAGCTGGATTCTCTCCCCAAAGGTATCAGAGACAGGCTTATGGTTCTGTGCATCGGTCTGTCTGGTGGAAGAGACGCTAGGCTCATTAGGGCATCTGTTCCCTCTATGACAAACCCTACAGAAACAAAACAAAAATTCTATGAAGACCTAGAAAGCATCATTAGATCAATTCCACTCAATGACAAACATATAATCCTTGGAAATTTTAATGCCATGGTCAACTGTAATCATACAGCCTGGAAAAACATCATCAGCCATCATGGCAGTGAAAACTCCAATGGAACTCTTCTTACCACCTGCTCTGCCAATGGATTGGTCATTACCAATGTTGTAGTCCACCAAGTAAAAACATGGATGCATCCTCCTTCCCGCCTCTGACATTTGATAGACTTTGTCATAGTCCGCCAGCGTGATCTGCAGGATGTCAACCTGACCAGGGTGATGAGAGGTCCTGACTGTTGGTCTGACCATAGATGGATGCGCAGTAAAATGCAGCCAGCCCTCTGTTCCAAGAAGAAGTGTCAGCAACGAGCCATAACCATAAAGAAACATTATGTCCACAAGCTCACTCTCTTAGATAAACAGAAAGTACCGCAGCAAACGTTTGCAGAGGCTTTTCCAATATCAGACAGCACTGTGATGTATGTTGAGGCTGAGTAGAGTCAGTTTCACAATATAACTTTCAGTTCTGCCAGGGACATGTTAGGCTTTAAGTTTAGCACAAGGAAACACCAAGATTGGTTCAGTGAAGACTACTCAGAGATAATGCACATATTTGACTCGCTGCAAGCGGCACGTAAAGCATGGTTATCTGACAAGACTTTGACCAGTAGGAAAGCCTCCTATTACAGCTTTAAGCAATCTGCCCAGTCTAAGCTGTGTATAATGAAAGATGATTGGTGAAGGCACATAGCAGACAATATCCAACAGGCTGCAGACCGATAGGACCTTAAATGCTTGGACGATCAATTGAAAATGGTTTTTCATCCCACATCTCGTGGTACCATTCCCATCCTAGCGCTGATGCCAGTATACTGGACACTAGAAAGCTATCATCGATTGTTGGGCCAATATTTCAACAGTCTACTCAGTCATCCATATGTAATTTCAGAAGCTGATATCAATGGTATACCACAGTTTCCGATACACAAATAACTCACTAGACCTCCAAGTATTATCGAGACAGAAGCCACCATCAAACAATTGTCACAAAGCAAGGCACTTGGCTTAGATGGACTATTGCTAGAATTCTATAAGCATGGTGGTTATTGCACATCTCAAATGCTCATGTGACTCTTCAACCTTATCTGGGAGCAGGAGACCATGCCTCAAGGTTTCAAGGATGCTTCAGTCGTCCATATATACAAATAAATGCAAAGGTGACCAAGCAGTCTGCAACAACCATCATGATATCTCGTATCTTTCCATTGCTGGGAAGATTTTGGCATGTGGCTTGCTGAACAGACTCTCCACCATTGCCGGCGATAACATCATCTCAGAGAGTCAGTGTGGCATTCGCACGGGGGACTCAAAACGGTGGGTGTGATTTTCGCTGCTTGCCAATACAGGAAAAGTTGCAGGAACAAAACCATGACCTCTATGTGGTATTTGTAGACCTGATGAAGGCCTTCGACACTGCTAGTCACAAGGCAGCTCTTGCACAAACTTGGATGCTGTCATAGGTTTCACCCCCACTCTGAACTTTAGGGTACAAATGTGGGGACCTGCATGGGAACTCATAAGCTTAATTACCAGCTTAGATCAGTATGCTGCCACCACCCAAATATTGGAGTCATTTGGGAAACTCTGTCTTCTCCCCCAAAACCCTTTCCCTCCCAAGTACTATAACCCTTCCCTGGGTAGTTTTGAGAGACTCCTCCACCAATTCCCTGGTGAACACCGATCCAAAAATCCTTGGATCTTAAAACAAGGAGAAATTAACCATCCCCCCTCCTTTTCCCCCACAATTCCTGGTGAGCCCAGATCCAACTCCCTTGGATCTTAAAACAAGGAAAAATCAATCAGGTCTCTAAAAAGAAGGCTTTTAATTAAAGAAAAGAAAGGTAAAAGAAAAACCTCTGGGAGATAGCATACAAGCTGATCTCACAGACAACAGATTTAAAACACAGAGGATGTTCCCCTGGGCAAAACTCTTAGTACATCAAAAAATAGCCAATTTGATTATACCTATAATGCCCAAGACAGGTTACAAAAGAAAATAAACATAAGCTAATTCCTTCACTAAATACTCACTACCCTGTTTGATTCCTGATTCCTTTTCCTCTCCGGCCAGAACTGAAACTGACTCCAGACAAAGGGAACTTCCCTCCTTCCTTTTGAAACATCTTGTCCCCCCATTGGTTCCTTTGGTCAGGTGTCAGCTAGGCTAGGTGAACTTCTTAACCCTTTACAGGTAAAAGAGGCATTAACCCTTAACTATCTGTTTATGACAGATGCCCACACAAATTCATCACCATCGTGCACTCATTCCATGACCATATGCTGGCTAGAGTGCCGGGAAATGGCGCTTTGTCACGATGGCATTACGCAGGGCTGTGTGCTAGCACCTACACTATTTACCATTCTCTTTGGTGCTGTGCTGCTAGATTCTTTCAAAGACTGCGACCAGGGCATTTACACGCACTTCCACACAATCTCCAGCATCGTCATGCTCGCACCAACGTGCTTGACTTGCTCATCGGAAGTTCCTCTTCATGGATGACTGTGCACTCAGAGCACATAGCGCTGAAGACAGGCAGCATCTAACTGACTGCTGTTCTAGATCAGCAAAGCAATTTGGACTTGCTATCAGCCTCAAGAAAACCGAAGTACTTTATCAGCGAGGGAAAATGTATTCTGCCCCTGTAATTGCAATTGATGAGACACTGCTTAATGCGGTAGAAAAATGTTGCTAGCTTTATCCAATAATGCCATGATTGATGATGAAATCATGTAGCTCATTTCTTAAGCCAGTTCTACCTATGGTTGACTTTGTCAACACCTGTGGGATGTAAGAGGCATTGAGCTTCACACCAAGATTAGTCTCTATTGTGTGATCATGTTAAGCTCTCTTCTCTACAGCTATGAAACGTGGACTCTCTACAATGGGCACTTGAAACAACTTGAGGATTTTCACATGCACTATCTGCATCTCATTTGTAACATCAAGAGATCGGACAGGACACCAAACATCGAAGTCTTGGACCAGTTAAAAAATGTTTAAAGGATTTAAGGTTGATGTGACGCTGGCAGACCAGGTGCCACCTCATGCCAAGGCCCCAGGCCGCACTGAACACTTAGCTGGAAACCAGTCTGGGTCACCTGTGTGTTACCATTATCAGAATAGATACTAGATGTTAAGTTGATAAGAATGTGTTTAGACTTTATAAAAATGCTTGTAGGATGCTGCATGTATTGATCTCATGTATAACCTCTATAGCCCAGGGTATCAAGTTATATTGAGTGTTTGCACTGTAAACGTCTGTAATTGTGTAACTCACCAAACAGGAAAAGAAGCATTAATTAACGTAAAGTGCTCATCGTGCATAAAAGATGGCCCATTGAAGGCAAATGAGGTATCATCTAGCATCAAAGGACAGAAACTTTGTTGATTGTATTCCTAATTCCCTCCAGGAAGGTCAGACCTATACATGAACTCATCCTATCAATTTTGGACTCTGAAGAGGAGGGGATAAAATCCATGACAAGGAGAAACTGAATTGCTGACAGATTAGTACATCTGTCACCTTTTGAAACCATAGACTGAACTCAATTGTGTGTATATGTTGCCTGCGTTAACCAGTAACTCTCTTATTTCCTAGTTAATACACCTTTAGTTAGTTTATTACAGGATTGGCTAAAAGCATTGTATTTGATTTGAGATTTAAGGTACAAATTGACCTGGGGTAAGTGACTGGTCTCTTGGGACTGGAAGCAACCTGAATATTTTGTGATTTTTTTGGTGTAAGTGACCATTTATCACATAGTCCAGCTTGCCTGACTGGCAAGCTAGACTGGCGTGTCCAAGGGGACTGTCTGTGACTCCATTGTAAGACTATTGTAGTACTTTGGGAGTTCACATTTGTTACTGGGTTGGTGAAAACTAATTAGAGAACATACCACCAGTTTGGGGTGTCTGCCCTGGTTTTTGACAGTCTGCTCTGAGGTTGGCACTCTTGGTCATGAGCCACTCCAGACAGCGTGCCAGTTGATACTATAGATCTTCAAAGCATTAGACATATCACACAGCAGCATCCTCTTTCCGTAATTTTGTTTAGTGTTCTTATATGAGATTTTTAGTAATTTCAAGATACTAAGGAAAAACTAAAGAAATTCCCAGGCAAAAAGTTTTGACAGTAGATATCAGTAGTTTAAGATTAAAAAACGTTATAGGAATGTTGTAATTATCCCAGAATGAAGCAATGTAAACCAAGGAGATTCAGAGATAAGGTTACATGAAAAAGAAAGCCAAACATGTTAAGGTGAGAAATGAACAGTTTGGGCATCCAAACAATGTTATATCTGCCCTAGAGTGCTGCCGTGGGGGGAAATGTGTCTTTAAAAAGTAGTGTAATGAAATGTGGGAGAACAAACACTAAAATCCTTTCATTAATGTACTTTAAGAAAAAATACCTGGCATGACTCTAGGGCAGTGCTAAGGTCATTTGAGGGCCTTGACCACCCTTTCTTACCTTAACATGTTTGCATTTCTTTTTAGTGTAACCTTAACTTTGAGTTTCCTAGGTTTATAATGCTTCCTTTTGGGATGATTAAAACATCTCTGCAAGTTTTTTCTTTTTTGCCTTTACACCCTCAATTGTAACTCTAGACAGATAGCAAGTGTGAATAATTGGGGACAGGAGTGTGTGCGTGTGTGTGTGTGTGGGAGGGGGGGGGGGGTGTAATAGGAGCCAATATAAAACAAAGCCCCGAATATCAGGACTGTCGTCTGGTCACCCTATGTAACTCTATCTTTACAGTCTTTTGTTGGCAGACTTGGAAATATCCTTCTCCAAGTAAGCCCAGAAACTTGCTGAACAAATATTCTCAACAGATAAATTGAAATGTTTTGTGTGTCTATTAGACAAGGGATGAAGGGTTTAGTCACCAGGAAATACTGCTAGGAGCAGGTGCTACTATTTAGCAAAAGGGGCAGATTCCAGTCACAATGGATACGCAGGTAGGTAGCTCAGATCATCCTGCACTGAACAGGGATCGTTATTGGGATGATTTTTTTTTAATGTAAAACAATGCCCAGTGGGTGTGAAGCGCTATTGAATCAGAATGGTGGGATTTGACATCCACTCGTGTGGTCCTAGTTAGCAGCAGGGGAGAATCTGGGCTGCTGAGTTAGGCCCATAAGGAAGAGACAAGAGGTGTGAAATGCCACCACATCAGCAGGGCAGCATTTTAGACCCACTCTGTCTCAGTGTAAATGACCACATGAGGCACAGGGCAATAGGGGATCCATGTGCTGTTTCAGTGCCAGCTGCCCAGCTTTCCCCTCGCCCACGGGCCAGGCTGTGAATGTGCCACTCAGAAGAGTTTGGCAAAGCCTCGGACGTGGGGCAGGTGAAAGGTTACAAATGCAGCAGGAGGAGTGATGGGAGGGAGAACAAAGAGATGCAAGGCGTGAAAACCAGCCGTGGGACGCAGAGTGAGCCCAGGATAGGAGAGGAAGGACTTGTTTATACCTCAATGGTTTTCCAGATGGCAAATGAGCAAAACCCAGAGATAAATAAGCCGGTCTGAGAGCTCCAGTTCTCTGCGGGCCCCAGGCCCTTCGGGGAGCACTGTGCTAAGCAGTTATACCAGCCAGGGATGCTTTTTACAGTAGCACCAAACCCAGTGCAGGGCAGTGGAGGAGTGTTGGGAACTCTTTGCCTGCCATTCATGATGGCTGCTGGATATCTGTGAAATTATGTGATTTCCCCCTTCCTCCTCCTGCGCCTACCCTCCCCCTTCACACATAATCCAGCCATTCCCGTCTCTGCAGCTGCTTGAATACCCTCATGGTTTAAGTGATGCCACTGCAGAGATTTAAATTACAAAGCTCCTAGCTGCAACAATTCTCTCCAACATTCCCCGCAGGGCCAAGCGATGGCTCCTTAGGAGGCAGTTCCCAACCTTCCTTTTATTTCCTTTGCTAGCAGCAAGAAAAGGGAAGAACAAATGTTAAATGAATGCAGTTTCTTGGACTGCTCCTTTTTACACGGGCCTTGTTCCTGGAGGCGCGCTGGCGGGGTCAGCTGAGGAGTCAAGGGGGAGGATGCCATTTTACTGTTGTCGGTAAGTCTCACCCTCTCTTGACTGCATTACCTCGCTGGAAAGCCGCAGCAATGAGACTGAGATTTAGAGGATTCCTAGAAGACGCCTGAGGCTTTGTCTTCACTGCTAAAAAAATCCGAGTGGAGACAAGGCACTGAAGTTTTCCTGCAAGGTAAATTAGGCAAGGTCAGCCCTGGGCCTAGGGATTAGTGCTGAGCTCACCTAGCTACATCGTGCTAAACACTCCAGGGAGCGTGTCTGCACTAGGGTTTTACAGCGAGATCGCTACTGCATGCTCATTATCTCCCTGAAAAAAGCACCTTTCAACAGGGAGAACAAAACCTAGGTGCGGATTAAGAAGTCAGAACCAGGGCAGCACATTGCTCTGTCGTTATCTGCACGTTCAGTCACACTCTTCTCCCACCAACCTCAATACTGGGTCTGCTTATCCCTTATCCATCTAGGCCGCATCCAGAAGCTGCACGGGATACTAGGAGGGTGTATATCAGGTCCCAGTCTCCCTGGCTTCTCTCAGAGCGACAAAGCCTCCTTGTTTTCCAGGGCCTGCATTTCAAGTACCATGCTCCCCATCTAGTAATGGGGTCAGAAGACACATATTTATAATGGGACTCTTCCCTTGGGTCATGGGCTGCCAGAAGCCATTGTGAGAGGGCTCTCTGGAAATAGGAAGCAGTCAGTGAGAATGGCAAGCCCACCACTCATCACAATCCAATACAAAAATAACCCAGTTCAGGAAATATGAAACAATGGAACATGCAGAAACTGCAGTGCTAGCATGGCCTCAGCCAATATTGCTCATGCTGCTGGAAAGTTTGTTACAGAGACTTCCCAAGCACTCATTCTTTGAAGTAATGGGAGCTTTCTAAGAGGCAGTATGGTCTAAGTATGGGGCTGGAAGCCAGTGGCCCTGAGTTCTAATCCTGCCTTTGCTCTCTGTGGCTTCATCAGTCTGCTGTTTCCTGGGACATTCTGAGCAGTAGCAGGACCAGGAGTAGCCTTATCGGTTATTTACAGGGGAGGTAGGTTCATAAAAAGAGATTGGCAGAGGGGAGGAATAGTAAAGCCCCCCACTCACCCTCCTGGTAACCCAGAGACTGAGAGATGCGGTTCTACATTGGGGGAAAAGAGAGAATCATCGGACTGGAAGGGACCTTGAGAGGTCATCTAGTCCAGTCCCCTGCACTCATGGCAGGACTAAGTATTATCTAGACCATCCCTGACAGGTGTTTGTCTAATCTGCTCTTAAAAATCTCCAATGATGGAGATTCCACAACCTCCCTAGGCAATTTATTCCAGTGCTTAACCACCCTGACAGTTAGGAAGTTTCTCCTAATGTCCAACCTAAAGCTCCCTTGCTGCATGTTCCTTCTCCATGCCAGTAGTCAGGAGGGGGCCAAGGAGGCTTCAGTTGGATTGGTCACCTACTAGCTAGAGTCTGAGCCAAAGATGCAGCCCCAGAGGTGGCCCCGGGACCGCACCCCAAGGAATCACTCACTGCACCATCCTCTTTCCCGGTGACTTTAGGGGAAGAATTTGCTTCTTATCTGTGCATTTTTTTCCATGAGCAGTGCCCCCACCCCCATCTTTTCTATCAGTCTTTGGCTGGTTTAGTCGTTTGCTTGTTAAGTGCCGAGTAAAACTTCAACGCCCTTTTTGAGGTGAGAGAGAGAAACTCTCAGAGAGGAGAGAGAGAATGTGTGATGTAGAGAGAGCAAGAGAAGGTAGTGGGGAGAACAAAGGAAAAGAAGAAACAGGCCCTGAAGGAAACCCAATACAAGATTCACCTTGAGCTGTTATGGGAAGAGTTGAAAGAGCCGGGGGAGGGGGGAACACAAGAAAGACACCCCACCCAACACTTAAATGTGAGAGATGGAAAATTATTGGGCAGTAAGTTATAATTCACTGCAGCACCCATTGCAGTGAACCCCACAGCACCCCACCCTCTCCTTTATATGAGAGGGCCCATGGGCTAGGGTGCCTGGCGACACTCTGGCTAGAAGATGTGCTCCTTGTGGGAGCAGATGCCTGCCTGGTTATGGATGCACTGGGTAAGGCTGAGTTCTCTTTTGCACTTAAAGCAGGGATTCAACCTCTTTGTGGCCTCACTGGTAACTCAGCTGATCAGCACCCTTTCCGGACAGGTAAGGTGCATGCAACAGTTCTACTGGTGGTAATGACACAGTGGTATGAGGGAGACTGGGCACATCTGTCTTTAACGATGCCACGTCTTTAACGATGCCACGGTTGCAGCCTAGTTTGGGCATTAGTACACACTGTTGATTTTTGTGGGCTACCATGGTAGCAGAGGTGCTTGAGTTAAGTGTCTCCAAAATCTGTCCCTTGATGGTGATTTGTGGTGGACGCAGGCTGATGGAGCACTTTGGTCTTCTCAATATTGAGTGAGAGTCATATGCTTCAGTAAGCTTGTGCAAAAAAAGCTTGTGGACTGAAACTGAAAGTCATTCTCAGTGTGGAGAGGTACCACCAACGGTACCACCAACGGTGCCTCCAGAAGATTCTTCGCATCAAGTGAGAAGATCGCTGCACTAACGCCAGCATCCTCACTGAAACCAATGTCACCAGCATTGAAGCAACGATCCTCATGCACCAACTCCGCTGGGCTGGACATTGTGTGCAGATGCCAGACTCTCGCCTCCCAAAAGAAGTCCTCTACTCTCAGCTCACCCATGGTCAGAGATCCTGTGGTGGTCAAAGGAAATGCTACAATGACACACTGAAAGCGTATCTCAAGAAAACTGATGTGGACCTCACAAGCTGGGAGGAGCAAGCCACCAACTGACCCCAATGGCGCCACATTCTCCATCAGGCCAAGGGCACCTTGCCCTCGAAGCTGAAAAGAGAGAGAGAAGGAAGGAAAAAGAAAGCTGCCCCACCTGGAAATGTCTGTACCTACTGCAGGTGGATCTGTGGTTCCAGGATCGGACGCCTGAGGGAGGCTGCAGTCACACTCAGGGTGACAGAAGGCAAGGTAGGAAGTAGCCCAGGGATACAGCAGTAAGGCTGAGGGTTGTGCAGACCTTGACTTCTTGTTGTAGGGTCCCTGGGTGGAAGCCAGGGTAGAGGACAGGCCTGGGTTCCCCTACCAGCAACTGGGGAAGTGGCACCATTAAGGGGCAGTGAAAGAGAAGATTGTGTGGGACAGTGGGTCCTGAGACATTTTGATGCACAAAGTTTCCCCGGAAGGGGAAAACTACAGTGACCTGCTCCAGAGGGCCAAGCCACAAAGCGGGAGCACTTGAGTCCTGAGAGAGCAAGACAGAGTGACGGCGGCATGCCACCGAAGGAAAGGGAGTCAGCCAGGCAGAGCTAATCCCCAGACATGGCCAGAAGGAGTTGCTCCAGCAGTGAGTAGAGCACCCCATGACACTCTCATTCCAGGCTGTCTACCGTATTGTTTTTTTTTACAGACAAATGCTCAAGGAATTGTATAGAAAGGAAATTTTTATGCCTGGTCCAAAATTCAACAGCTGTAAGTCTACGTGGTACATTTGAATAGGTTTGTAAATAAAACAATCTGCATGCATGCTCCTTTTCAAGGGTGGTTCATGTTTCTTCAGATAAAAGCTAAACCACAGAAAAAAGTGGGGGTTTGTTTGTGGGGGTCATATGCCCGCATTCTTTTCTCTGTCATTTAAACAATTAGAAAGCCTTAGTTTGGCTTTTCAATTTTTTATTGCAACACAGCTGTAAATATGGGTTGTGTATCAAGTAATACATTCCCTTTGTCTTTAATCAGTTAAAAAGCTGTGTCATTTAAAATGATAGTGCACGCATTTGTAAATAGAATTTTGCTATTCATTTGTTTAAAGAAAAAATTACTGAAAATTCTCTAACTGGATTGAGACCAAAGGATGGCTCTGTCTTACAAATTGATGTTGATTCTGTCATGTTTAAATCCAATATAAAAACATGCTGATATATGTTTATTTCTAATAAAAAAAATTATTTTGTTGCAAAAGTTAAGTTTTTTTCAAAAAGCAGAAGAGATGGAGGGGCAATATGTTTCTTCAGATAGGAACAATCTTTATCTTCTTCCATTATGCAGTTCTATCGCTTGTCATTTTTAAACTTTTATTTTTTAATCTGTAAATGTTGGAGATATTCTACTGGCCCCCTAAATCTTCATTTTACAAATAATACCCTGGAAACTCATGTTACGGGATTTTAAAATGTTAATCCTGTGATTTAAAAATTCTTTTGGTACAAAAATTACATTCTTTTAATAGAAAAGTGAAGGGGGATATGTTTGTTGCTCTGTTCTTAAGCAAAAGGAAAAAATGGCCAGCATAAAGACTTTGCTTCTCCACAATTTACAAATGTCATTTTTATTTCACTAGACCTCCACAAAATATCCCTAAGCCCTGGGTTTTGGTTATGTTACCTTTAAAAGTGTCTATGACAACTACAAAACATTTATCAATGCTCTGTTTTTTCATGTTTATTTGTGAAAACTTTTTTAAAAGTTAGGAAGAAATAGCATTCTTATCTCTGGTAAAAAGTGTGATCACAGACTTAACATAAATTTTAGCCTCTCTTTTAAGTGTGTGTTTTGGATAAAGTGTGAGAATATGAAGTTTAGTTTTCAATTTACAAGTGTGGTGGGTTAGCGGTGGGTCCTCCTCCTCTGGGTCAATGGGAGGCCACTGCGCCTCACTACGTCAGTGGGTGTCGCCCACAGTCAGGGAATAGTAAACCGTCTAAGGCTCTGGCCCTTAGGCAGGGCAGAGTCACAAAGGTGTATGGCTCGGGCCTTTGACAGGGCAGAGCACCAAACAGTCTCGAAACTTCCGGCCCTCACGTAGGGCAGGACAATGAGCAATCGGTGGGTTCTGGCCCTTAGGCGGGGCAGAGCCCCAATCAGTCTAGGAGCCCAGGCCCTCAAGCAGGGAAGGGCATCAAACAATCTAGGGGCACAGGAGGGTGTGTCTCTGAACTCTGAGGCGGGCAGAGCAATAGACAGTCTATTGCCTGACATCTCGGCTCAGGTAGACAGCAGACAAATGCAGGCCTCGTGGCCTAAGGTGGGGAGTCTGCCACCCACGGGTGGGGTGAAAGGGGGTATGGGGACCCGGGCCCACCCGACTCCACCAGGTCCCAGCCCATGGCCCTAACAATGGCAGAGTGTTCTGCCACTGGGCCGGCAGGGAATCCAGCCGCAATGCACCAAACGGGTTTCCAGCAGCAATGCAGCCAGACTGGAGTCAGTCGTTCCTGGGACACTTTCTACCCTCCCCTCGGGGTGTACCTGGGTCCGTGGGGGTCCTCAGGGTAGATAGCCCACGGCAGCCCCATCAGATCCTCAGTGCCTTGGTCGGCTGATGGCTCCAGCAGATCTGGCCAGTCCTCAGCTCGGCGGGGCACCTCTTCAGTGTCCAGCCTCAAGAGCAGGCAGGAGACATCTGCCTCCTCCGACGGTGGCGGCCTAACTGAGCTTCAGGACTTGCCCTTTATACTTCCCGTCCCGCCCCTTAACTTCCAATGGGAGGGGCGAGCCTGGCCTGGGTCCGCCCACCAGGGATCACAGTGTGACTCCTCCCCCTCTGGGTCCGTGAGAGGCCACGCCACCTCACAACACGTAATATGTCTTTAGAGCAGTTTGGGGCTGCTTTTGCACTGTGGGCAAATCCTTACAAAATACTATTTTTTTAAAGGCTGGGGCATGTCTACAAAAACTTGTGGTATCATATAATATTGTTCACCTCATACATTTGTGTAAAGAAAATAGGCCGGGGTCTGCTGTTTCAGGACTATGGCATGGAGGCGCAAATCGCTTTACTCAAAAAATGGATGTGCTCAGAGTGACTTAGGGTAAAAAGGGTTCCTGGCACAAAGCCATCAAGGGCAATGGCTTTAGAAACACTTTTCACTGGTTCAGGAAAATGAATATTCCATCATGTGTCTAAAAAATATCTTCTGATTGGCTCAGCCAAGAGGTGTGGCTTGTCCAGGGCTGACTGCCCTGCAGTTGCTGGCATTTGCCTAGTGACAGCTGTTGGATGAGAGGCTCTTGCTGTTTTAAAACTTTCCTTCACTTTGTGAGAATCTACTTTATTTTCTCTCTCTTTTTGCCTTTTTCCCCTTCTCTCTCTCTTTGTGATGATCCACTTTATCTTGTAAATTATTTTAAAGGGCTTTTCTAGCAGCATGCGGCAGAGATGTAATGCCTGGAGATCCATAATTTGTGTGGGAGATAGGGGACCTCAGGTGGGAAATCAGCCCAGGGACCTGCAGCCAAATCCACAAAGATCCCTTCCCCTGCCCCTCCAAACCAGATTCTGTTCCGGGATGATATCTGATAAGGAGGATTTTCAATGCAGGGGTCACACCTCCCTACTTTCAGGAACCTGTTTGGCGTCCTTGGTGATGAAAAGCAGGCAATGGGCTTCCATTGCTTTGTACAATCTGGGAACCATTGTGCTGTGCCTGTGATTTTTGGGGATGGCTTTGGGTCAAATGCTTCTGTCCCGACTCCTGTTGAATAGCACCTTACTTCACGAGTAAGGCCTTTGACTGGCAGGATCAGAATCTGGCCCTGATGTGTGGAGCTGTGTGCTGCACTGGGATTAACTGACCACTCTTCATCGAATCAGAGGGCCAAATCCCCACGCCCTTCCTGTGTTTTTACACCATCCAGGAAATCTCCTGACCAGAAATCAGGTGATGTTCTGCAGCACGCAGCCCACCAAAATTAGGGCTGCAAAAAGACTTTTATGAAGATCAAACTGCGCAGTGCAACTTGACTAGCAGAGCCCACAGTTACACCCAGCAAAGTGAGCCAAGGCCATGTGAGACTGGTGGTCTCAGCTGTGAGACTCACGACCATGCCGGGCTGGGCCTTCTCCGAAGGAGCCCAGCAGAGGAAGAAGCACACGTGACTGGAGCTTTGCTTGCTTTTCCTGACTCCAAGCAGAATGACTGAAGTACCAGCTGGTGAGCTTCTCCATAGGCCCAGCACTCCTCCCCCAGCAGGGCTGCAAGCAGGGTCAAGTGGCCCCGGACAGTGGCACTAATGCAGGGTAATAGTCTCTGTTTGCTCAGCACCCTGGGTCTGGCTGTGTTGATGTACTACCCTCACTTCTGGGAGCCAGAGCAGGTCAAAAAATGGCAACGTTTTAAATGAAAAAATTGTCTCCTTTTTCCACTGAAAAATGTTCCAATTGGAATTTCCTTGATCAGCTCCCCTGGGTAGGTATGAATGGCCAGGGACACGATGAAGCTGTGACACAGCGGGGGTTCACCCCGAGCCGTACAGGGTTCTGTCACCGCCTGCCCGTAACCCTGGGTGCCTCTGTGGTGTGCAGATTTGGCTCAGAGCCCTGACACCAGCAACCTGCTCACCACACAGTGGTCTTCCATCAGCCCAGTTATTCACTGCCGGGGAGACCATTATGGGGAGACCCAGGACTGGGTGGGAAGCCAGGGTGAGACCATTGTGCTGTGAGCAGGTTGCTGGTGTCAGGGCTCTGAGCTAAAGCTGCACAGCACAGAGGCACCCAGGGTTATAGGGCAGGTGGTGACAGAGCCCCTGGGGGTCTCGGTGAAACTCCAAAGCATCATGGAGCCTGCCTCCCATTAACTTGAAACAGGACGTGTGTATCTGTGTCAGTACAGCCCTTGGTGAACAAACTTCTCTCTAGCCACTGGTTAGTGGTCAGGACACTATAAACCTAGGACTTGGGAGCAGGGATGTGCTAATAGCTGAATTTTTGGTTCATTGGCAGTTCCCTAAAAAAAATCAATTTGGATGAACTCAAAACTGAAATTTTAAAAAAGTCAGCGAATCAAAAAGCCAGAGGAAAGTTGTTTGGGGTCAAACTGGTCATCCACAGTTACCAGAGAGGACCAGGCTGGGCACCTGTAGAATAAGACAATTTTCTTCACCAATTTAAATGAGAAGAGACGAAGAACACAGAGGCACTTCCTTGCTTACAGTAAACGTTACATTTCCTTTCACGTCCTATTCCCTGTTGGATTTGTAGCCACTTGGCCTACATTTCACCAAATAGACTTGTTTCACTGCAAAGACCCTCAAATGTCTGTGACATAGACAACAGTGTGTGAGGACATTCAGGGTAAGTATGGTTTCATATTTGGGCTGCACTCTACTCAGAATGGAATGTGTGTCTGGATACTTGTACTGTCATCAAAAGCTAAATCATGTATGAGAACACAAGGCATTTTGCCCTGTCACATGCAATCAAAAGGGGCTGAGAATCCTTTCTGGCGTGTAAGGGGGCTGCTGCTGGCAGCCTGAGCCTGAGGGAGTCCCAATGTGCTGGCTTTGCTGTTCTTTATCTACAGGGTTTTATACTTTTATAATCTAAAGTGGTAGATAGCAAAGACTTCTACAAAATATTAGACACCAGCAGGTCGCATAGAACACTTCACTCACCTATTGGCAAACGTTTTCTCAGACAGCATCCTTGGCATAAGTGAAACCACTTATGGTAATTAATATATATGTTACACCTGAGAAAGTTTTCACTGCCACTGTTTCTGAGTTCTTGTCGGTAGCTAGGAATGCTCCAGGTTTCATAGTTCTGACTTTTGTCATTATTCAGCCACAGCAAGGAAACATTTTTCCCCTCTTGAACTTCTAAGAGGGGTGTGTTCAGGGCTTGTGGCTGTGACTTTCAACTTTCCAGGAGACTCAAGTTTTACCTCCTCACTAACTGTTCTAAGGTTTATTCCATTGGCAACCCCACGTATAGGGTGACCAGATGTCCTGATTTTATAGGGACAGTCCCGATTTTGGAGTCTTTTTCTTATACAGGCTCCTATTACCCCCCACCCTCTGTCCTGATTTTTCACATTTGCTGTCTGGTCAGCCTACCCACGTATAATTGCAAAGATCAAATGCAGCTTCAGCGATGATGTCACTACCAGTGCATCCAGAACACATGACATTTATATAGTGCCTTTCACCCCTGACATTTCACACACTGCTCTTATATGCCCACAGAAATGCAGTCACTTCAGATGGGGGCAAACCCCCATGCCTACAAAAAGTGCCATGAGTTCTGAAACGTCCATGGAGAGCAAATGGGAAAGTGGCCCCTTCCTGTGCTGTCCCCTGGGGGCGCAGCACAGAAGGCCCAGCCCAGGGAAAGGGGCTGCAGCCATCGCTGTGTCTCTGGATATTGGGCTGCTGCTGGGGCTGAAATAGCTCCCAGCGTAAGTTAGAGCAGGTTTGTTATGATAAATAGTTTCCCAATAGGGGACACTATAGTATGATTATGGACAAAACTAGAAGAACTCCACTTTCAGGAAGTGCTTGATGAGAGAGAACGGCCTAGGAGGAGGAAGAAGGTTGCACTGTCTTGGCTCAGCCTCTCACCCTCTTTATCCTGGAGCAATCAACAAGCTCCAGCTGTCTAACTGATGGCAGCCTGTCCTCGTCACCCCAAGGGACGCTCCACAGCCCAGAATCCTTGTAGAACCATGTGCTCTGGGCCTGACTGATTCATCCTCTCCCAGCCGCAGCCCCACCCCTGGCATTCCCCGTATACGGGAATTGCCAGATGCAGAGCCCCTTGTAGAAGGAGCCTCACTGAGAAAGTTCCCCCTGGCCTCTTGTAGCACCTCTGCTGCTCAGTGCCCAACCATAAAAGAGAGAGAGAGCCAAGACAGCGCCGCACGCCGGCTTAACTGCTCCCTCCACGCGCACTGTTTTTTCTCATCCAGCACAGCCTGAAAGTGGAGTTCTCACTGTTCCTAGACTCATAGACTCATAGACTTTAAGGTCAGAAGGGACCATTATGATCATCTAGTCTGACCTCCCGCATGATACAGGCCACAAAAGCCGACCCACCCCCTCCTGGAATAATTCTCTCCCTTGACTCAGCTGTTGAAGTCCCCAAATCATGATTTAAAGACTTCAAGTTGCAGAGAATCCTCCAGCAAGCGACCCCTGCCCCATGCTGCGGAGGAAGGCGAAAAACCTCCAGGGCCTCTGCCAATCTACCCTGGAGGAAAATGCCTTCCCGACCCCAAATATGGCGATCAGCTGGACCCCGAGCATGCAGGCAAGACTCTCCAGCCAGACACGCAGGAAAAAGTTCTCTGTAGTAACTTTTAATATCCCATCATTGACCATTGGTACTAATTACCAGTGATGGCACGTTATTGACCTATTGACTAAGGGTGGACATTACCCTACTCAGAAGCACACTGTCATACTGTAACACACACCACCCCCATTGGAAGGTATTGACCAAAATCCCTTTTGGTCACGTGTGAGATACCAGAATTAACCAGGAATCCCATAACCTACTTACGCACTTAAGAGTCTATTACATCCCTTAACATCCATCTTATTATATTTATCTCATCACATCGACTTAACTCCAGCTCTTTTTGCTTGTTTCTTTTTGTACTAACTCTTAACGTGCTTGTGAATTAAGGCATTTTCCTCAGAGTTTGGGAGGGGTGTTCTTTCTGCCCCCTTAGTACTGTACAAAGTCTTGCATTTACCTTGCAGGCACTTTAATGTTTGTCTTGTGACAACAGGAGACTGTCGTCTTGTACTTGGCTGTGCTGGTGGGGTGGCGTTTTGAGTGTCTGTTCCTATATCTATCAGCCCTTCATCGGCTTGTGTTCCTTCCATGTCCTGCTGATCCACTCTCACAAGAGACTGTATTTCATTTCCTCCACGTCTGTGGTTTCATCTTGTGTTTGTAGCAGGCATGTGGATTTGCGGTTTCAGTTAAATATATGCCCCCTATTGCTACATTATATGAACAAGGATTTATCTGTTCAACATCTGGTGCTTGACTCCGAATGCACAAACTCACTGCAAGTAAACTGCTGCCCGTTGTCTGAAATTACACTTTTGGAGATACCACTTTGTGGTGTTTCGATGTGCTTGTAATTATTAGAACTGGGAGCACTGGCTGTTGGGAGTCTGAAAGGACAGGAAACAGGAAGGAGGGGGGAGGAGTTGAGGAGGCTGTGGGAGAGTTACAGTGTGTGCAGCAGCAGCTTGGTAAAGAGGTTTCCACTGTAAAAATAAAGTCCTATTGAAGCTTGTTAGTACCTTGCCTGCTTAATACAACACACTTTTGCTGAAATACGTCACTGTTTTGCCTGTGATGGTTGCTGTGGTAGTCGTGATGCTGGCAGACCAGGTGCCAGTTCATGCCAAGGCCCCTCGGCCTCAGCTGAAGACTGACAAATGCATAGCTGGAAACCAATCTGGCTCTCCTGTGTGTTAGTGTCGTTAAAATGGGTATTAGGTTTATGAAAATGTGTTTAGACCTTATGGAATCCTTGTAAATTGCTGCATGCGGTAATCTCACTTATAGCAGCTGTATCCCGTGTTATAAGGTAATGTTTAAGTGTTTGTTTGCGCTGAAACTGTAAACACCCAGTCAGGAGAGGAGCATTACCAAGTGTGAAATACCAGTTTACCACAGGAGCTGTTGTCTCCTGCCCAACAAAAGAAAGTCTATAGACACCCAACATTGTGGAACATGAGAGGACAAAATACTTTGTTAATTGTCCCCCCCACGCCTATGAGGAGGAGATGCAGAAGCCTGAACTCTGGGGGAAGGGAATAAAAATCCACGACAGGAAGATACTGCATCTTCATGCTGCTTGGACTCTGAGGGGCAAGGATTACTAAGCATAAGCAATAGATCCCCACTGCTTGGCCTGGGTTAGCTCTAAAGGACATATAGAGCTTGCTTATTATAGAAGCTTCTATTACATTTTAGAACTGAAGGGCAAGTCTACACTACAAAATTAAGTCGACTTAAGTTACGTCTACGTAGTCACCCCAGTAATTGAATCGGTTTTACACGTCCACACTATGCTCCTTGTGTCAGCAGTGCGCACCAGGAGCACTTGCACCAATTTAACTGCCATTGTGGGACATTGTGGGATGATTTCTGAAAGACAACAACAGCCGATGTAAGCAACAAAGGCTCAGTGTAGACATCAACTAAACCTAACTACATCGACTTAAGCATTACGCCTCTTGTGGAGGTGAAGTTATTAAGTCGGCGTAGTGGGCGAGTTACTTCCGTTGGAGCTACATTTTAGAGTAGACCCTTACAGCGTAGCTGCCTTACGTCAACCTAACTCTGTTGTGTAGACCAGACCTAAGACTGTAATTCGTGTGTGTGTGTTTACCTCCTTTAACCTTGTAAATAACTCTCATATCTTTTTCTTAGTTAATAAATCTTTAGTTAATTTATTATAGAATTGGCTACAGGCATTGTCTTTGGTGTAAGATCTGAAGTGCAATTTACCTGGGGTAAGTGACTGGTCCTTTGGGATTGGGAGTAATCTGAATATTGTTGTGATTTTTGATGTACGGGACCATCTATCACAAAGGCAAGGAACTCCAGACAGCTTGACAATAGTGTCTGACAGTCTGTCTAGTTCCCAGAAGTCTGAATAGCAGTCTACAATAATTAATTTATTTGGGTGATTTGCTACAATAATTAATTTGTTTGGGTGCAAAAGTCCATTCCTAGTTTGCTCCAAGGCCTGTTGGTGATGCTGTACTTTTTCGTTGCCTCTTTTAGCTGCTTAGTCTGCATTTCTACACATTTCACAGCTGCTCACCAGGTCTCAAGTATTCTTGGTCATGTTTGGCCAGCATAGATCATCTCTGGCTTTCTGATACAGACTTTTATTCCAAGATGACTCAAAAAAAATTCTCAAGAGAAGTTCTGTACTGAGTGATTTCTGTATTATGATTTAACTGCCTTTATATTTGATAGAGACAAGGTGGATCAGGTAATATATTTTATTGGACTAACTTCTGTTGGCAAAAGAGACAAGCTTTCAAGCTACACACAGCTCTTCCTGGGAAAGATACTCAGAGTGTCAGAGCTAAATACAAGGGGGATCAGATTGTTTAGCATAACCCCACAAACACACCCAGAAATTGGTTATCAAAAGCCAGGCACTCAGATACCACAGAATGTGCTCTGAGGAGAAAGTCCTGGATACACACCTTAAGACACTTAAAGTCACCTTCACCAGACAAGGACACTACACCAGAGAAGTAGATCACATCATGGAATGGACCACCCAAATACCCCAAGAGAACCTGTTTCAATACCGACCCTCTTACACCACAAGTTGTCACCTGCCACTCCATGCTGGAATCCATACAGGGTATCATTAAAGCCTTAAAACCCATACTCAATGAGGACCACATCCTGAAAGAAATACTTCCTGAACCCCCTCTTCTGGCCTTCAAAAGAAGATGGTAAAGTACAGGTAGGATCTGACAAGAAACAGTCAAGTGAAAAAGGGTCCTATTCATTTACATCACATAATGGCAGACAGCTAAAAAGTGACAAATTTTATAAGTGCTTATATACAAATGCTAGAAGTCTAAATACTAAGATGGGTGAACTTGAATGCCTGGTATAAGATGAGGATATTGATATAATAGGTGTGACGGGTTGGATCACAGAACCCCCCTTGGGAGCTGCCACCCGATGTGCCAAGACTACTTCTACCCCTGCTTTTCCTGCCAGTTCGGGGCCCCAGCACCCTGTCTTGCTGAGCCAGACACTCCCGTCTGCTCCAACAAAGACCCAGGGTCTGAATTACTTGCCCCAAAGCTGCAGGTTTACCTGAAAGCAGCTAACAGAAGTGTTCCTGTCTTTAACACTCAGATGCCCAACCCCCAGTGGGGTCTAAACCCAAATAAATCCGTTTTACCCTGTATAAAGCTTATGCAGGGTTAATTCATGAATTGTTCGCCCTCTATAACCCTGATAGAGAGATATGCATGGCTGTTTGCTCCCCCAGGTATTAATACATACTCTGGGTTAATTAATAAGTAAAAAGTGATTTTATTAAATACAGAAAGCAGGATTTAAGTGGTTCCAAGTAGTAACAAATAGAACAAAGTAAGTCACCAAGCAAAATAAACTAAAACGCGCAAATCTATGTCTAATCAAACTGAATACAGATAATCTCACCCTCAGAGATGCTTCAGTAAGTTTTTTCTCAGACTGGACACCTTCCAGGCCTGGGCACAATTCTTTCCCCTGGTACAGCTCTTGTTCCAGCTCAGGTGGTAGCTAGGGGAGACTTCATGATGGCTCCTCTCTCCCTCTTTGTTCTGTTCCACCCCTTTATATATCTTTTGCATAAGGTGGGAATCCTTTGTCCCTCTCTGGGTTCTCACCCCCTCCTTCTCAATGAAAGACACCAGGTTAACGATGGATTCCAGTTCAGGTGAGATGATCACATGTCACTGCAAGACTTCATTGCCCACTTGCCAGCAGACACGTATACAGGAAGACTTACAGGTAAACACAGCCATCTGAAGACAATGGTCCTGGTTAATGGAAGTCATTAAGATTCCAAACCACCATTAATGGCCCACACTTTGCATAATTACAATAGACCCTCAGAGTTATATTTCATATTTCTAGTTTCAGATACATTTATACAAATAGGATGAGCACACTCAGTAGATTATAAGCTTTGTAATGATACCTTACAAGAGACCTTTTGCATGAAGCATATTCGAGTTACATTATATTCACTCATTAGCATATTTTTATAAAACCATATAGACTGCAACGTCACAATAGGCACCACAGAAACTTGGTGGAACAATGATAATCAATGGGACATGGTAATACCAGGGAGTGACAGAGTGAACCAGGCCCCGAGGCCCACTGCTGGAGACCTCAAGGACCTACCACACCCTGTCCCAGATAGGAGCAGTAGAGCTAAGTCCTCCAAGTGGCCTAGAGAGACCGCAGGAGGCAGCCAATCAGGGAAAGGCTGCAGGGAGCAGCCAATCAGATGGTTGCAGACCCATATAAAGGGAGCTGCAGTTCAGAACAGATTCAATTCCTCGCTGGAGCCAGAGGAGTGCAGTGGTGCTCCTGGCTGGCCCAAGGGAACTGTAGTACCATGGAAAGCTCAGTGCTGGCAGGTACCAGGGTAGCAAGAAGGTGCTCTTGGCTGGCTGCTGGGACTGAAGATAGAAGGGCCCTGAGGTAAGGGTGAAGACTGGGACTACAGGGAAGCGGCCAGGGAAACATAGCAGCATCACGAGTGGTCAAAGGGATGCAGCAGGTGGCTGCTATTCATAAGGTCCCTGGGCTGGGACCTGGAGTAGTGAGCGGGCCCAGGTCCCCCCCCTCCCCTGCTCCCATAAGCCACTGAGGAAGTGGCGTACAATTGGACAGTGATTAAACCCCCAGAAGGGGATCTGAACAGCCAAGAGGCCCAGCTGGAGAGTGGGGGCCAGGACAGAACATAAGAAACGTAAGAACGGCCATACTGGGTCAGACCAAAGGTCCATCTAGCCCAGTATCCTGTCTTCCGATGGTGGCCAATGCCAGGTGCCCCAGAGGGAGTGAACAAAACAGGTGGTCAGCAAGTGATCCATCCCCTGGANACAGACCAGAATGGGCAAAGAGTCTCCTAGGAGGAAGCCCTGGGGATGTGGCCCATTAACAGGGCCAGGAGCCCTTCAAGATTTTGTTGGACTAATAGCCTGGAAAGGTCTGCTTGAGTTGTGTTCCATACAGACTGTGTGAGACTCAGCTGGAGGCCTGAGTCACAGAAACCGCTGGAGAAACTGTCAGAAGGGGTCACCAGAGACCGAAAGAAGTGCAGACACACACCCAGCCAGAGGGTGCTCACGAGAGGTGGGTGCCACATGGTTAAAACAGGGTATAAAATATATAGGAATGACAGAATTGGTTGTGCTGGCAGGGGAGTGGCACTATATGCGAAAGACAGCATAGAGGCAAATGTAGTAAAAATCTTAAATAAACCAAACTGTACCATAAAATCTCTATGGATAGAAATTCCATGCTTGAATAATAAGAATATAGCAGTAGGGATATATTACTGACCAGGATGGTGATGGTGACTGTGAAATCTAGCAGCCAGGGTCGGCTCCAGGCACCAGCAAAGGAAACAGGTACTTGGGGCGGCCAATGGAAAGGGGCGGCACGTCCGGGTCTTTGGCGGCAATTCGGCGGCGGGTCCTTCACTCCCTCTCAGAGGGAAGGACCCGCCACCGAATTGCCGCTGAAGAATGAAGCGGCGCGGTAGAGCTGCCGCCGAAGTGCCACCGATTGCGGCTTTATCTTTTTTCTTTTTTTTTGGGTTCGCCGCTTGGGGCAGCAAAAAAGCTGGAGCCGGCGCTGCTAGCAGCACACTAATGTCTGTCTTTGGCAACAAGTACTGAGAACACTTGTGCTTTTGGCAATCAGGTCGTCTTCAGTCGTAGGCATTTGTGCTTAATGCTTTAAGCTGTTTGGATCTATGGTAGAACCTCCGAGTTTCGAACACCTCGGAAATGGAGTCAATGTTTAGTTATAAACTTTTGAAAGAACAACCCTAAGATTTTGTTCAGAGTTACGAACAACCTCCATTCCCGCGGTGTTCATACCTCTGAACAAAACATTAGGGTTGTTCTTTCAAAAGTTTACAACTGAACACTGACTTAATACAGCTTTGAAACTTTACTATGCAGAAGAAAAATGCTGCTTTCCCTTAATTTTTTTAGTAGTTTATATTTAACACAATACTTTACTGTATTTGGTGGGGGCTTTTTTTTTTTTGGTTTGGTTTGGTTTTTTGGTCTCTGCTGCTGCCTGAGTGTGTACTTCTGGTTCCAAATGAGGTGCGTGGTTGACTGGCCAGTTCATAACTCTGGTGTTTGTAATTCTGAGGTTCTCCTACAGGTAAATGTGCAGCTTATCTGGCTTCTCAATTGCTACCATGCTGCTTATTCAACTTGTAGGAGCTGCAACTTTAGCAATGATGCCTTCTTTTTCCATTTTCTTTGTTGTTCCCACTTGTGACGTTGTCTAATTAAAATATAATAATGCAAATAATTTTCGCTACCCCTGCTATATTATTGCAGCAAATCTTATACAAAATACAACTCATGGCCAGAAAGGGTTAAACAGCTTGCAGGCTAACTAGCCCAAAGCCGACCTTCAAAGACATGTTAGAAATGTTAATTAGGGCCATTCTATACTATAGCTACTAATTCAGAGATCACAAGGGAATATTAACATTTAGATGAATCTTGGGTGAAATAATGTCATTGTCTATATGTCTCTTTGAAGTTTGTGATAGACCCGCCTAGTGGATAAATTGCCCTATGTTAACTTGTGTAACTAATTACTGGTGGTGTTTAGAAAACAGAAGGCTACATCAAAAGCCTATTGTTTACCCAAGACTGCATGATCAAGTGGATGCTAGAACACTGNTAGGGATATATTACTGACCAGGATGGTGATGGTGACTGTGAAATCTAGCAGCCAGGGTCAGGGGGCGGGATAGCTCAGTGGTTTGAGCATTGGTCTGTTAAATCCAGGGTTGTGAGTTCAATCCTTGAGGGGGGCCATTTAGGGATTGGGGACAAGAAAAAAAAATTTGGGGATTGGTCCTGCTTTGAGCAGGGGGTGGGACTAGATACCTCTTGAGGTCCCTTCCAACCCTGATATTCTTTGTGTGATATTTTATGTGTGTGGACACCAGCAAAGGAAGCAGGTACTTGGCAATTCGGCAGCGGGTCCCTCTCAGAGTGAAGGACCTGCCGCCGAAGAATGAAGCGGCGCGGTAGAGGTGCCGCCGATCACGGCTTTATCTTTTTTCTTTCTTTTTTTTGGCTTCGCCGCTTGAGGAGGCAAAAAAGCTGGAGCCGGCGCTGCTAGCAGCACACTAATGTCTGTCTTTGGCAACAAGTACTGAGAACACTTGTGCTTTTGGCAATCAGGTCGTCTTCAGTCCTAGGCATTTGTGCTTAATGCTTTAAGCTGTTTGGATCTATGGTAGAACCTCCGAGTTTCGAACACCTCGGAAATGGAGTCAATGTTCAGTTGTAAACTTTTGAAAGAACAACCCTAAGATTTTGTTCAGAGCTACGAACAACCTCCATTCCCGCAGTGTTCATACCTCTGAACAAAACATTAGGGTTGTTCTTTCAAAAGTTTACAACTGAACACTGACTTAATACAGCTTTGAAACTTTACTATGCAGAAGAAAAATGCTGCTTTCCCTTAATTTTTTTACTAGTTTATATTTAGCACAATACTTTACTGTATTTGGTGGGGGCTTTTTTTTTTTGGTTTGGTTTGGTTTTTTGGTCTCTGCTGCTGCCTGAGTGTGTACTACCGGTTCCAAATGAGGTGCGTGGTTGACTGGCCAGTTCATAACTCTGGTGTTTGTAATTCTGAGGTTCTCCTACAGGTAAATGTGCAGCTTGTCTGGCTTCTCAGTTGCTACCATGCTGCTTATTCAACTTGTAGGAGCTGCGACTTTAGCAATGATGCCGCCTTTTTCCATTTTCTTTGTTGTTCCCACTTGTGACGTTATCTAATTAAAATATAATCATGCAAATAATTTTCGCTACCCCTGCTATATTATTGCAGCAAATCTTATACAAAATACAACTCATGGCCAGAAAGGATTAAACAGCTTGCAGGCTAACTAGCCCAAAGCCGACCTTTAAAGCCATGTTAGAAATGGTAATTAGGGCCATTCTATACTATAGCTACTAATTCAGAGATCACAAGGGAATATTAACATTTAGATTAATCTTGGGTGAAATAATGTCATTGTCTATATGTCTCTTTGAAGTTTGTGATAGGGCAATTTATCCATTAGGCGTCTATGTTCACTTGTGTAACTAATTGCTGGTGGTGTTTAGAAAACAGAAGGCTATATCAAAAGCCTATTGTTTACCCAAGACTGCATGATCAAGTGGATGCTAGAACACTGTATAAAAAGACCCTTGGGGTCTAATCCTGTTTATCTCAGACCTGCTTGATGCTTCAATGCAGGGGAAGCTTAAGCCACAAGATTGAAATCCCAGTGCTGACTGGTACACCCTGGATATGATATTGGACATTGGATTATAACCTATGAACTAAGTTCTGAAGAAACTCTTTGCAGCTACAAAGCTCACCATCTCTGCTATGTATCTGAACCTCAAGAACTGAAGTCATGTCTGTATGTATATTGATCTTTTAACCATACTCTCTCTCTTTTCTTTTTTAAGAAATTTTAGTTTAGTTAAGCATTGGCTGTAGTGTGTATTTGGTTAAGATCTGGAATATTCAATAACCTGGGAGGTAACGTGTCTGATCCTTTGGGATTGGTAGAACCTTTTCTTTTATATGATGAAATAAGATTTTCAGAAATCTTCATCCTATTTGGCTTGGGTCCCTGGATGGATGCCTGAGGCTGGGTTAGTTTAAGGGAACTGTGTTGTTGGTTTCTGGACAAACAGTGAGGTAATACAGAAGCTGTTTAGTGCTGGCTGGGTAAATCTAAGTGTTGAATTATTCACCAGCTTTGGGGTTTGTCTGTCCCATTCTTTTCAGTTCACCCTAATTGAGTGACCTCGGTTGGCTCCCCACTGGGACCCCAGGACACCACTATTATTTCTGTCTGTGCAATGGATGCTCTGCAAGGCAGGTACTGCACTGGCTGAATTGTTTTATCTATTTCCAGGTATGATCTGCCTTGTACATATTTTATTCCATCAAAAACATCACAGTCCTCTTTTCGCAGCTTTGCTGCTGCAACACCACAGAGTACACTGTCTGCTCTGGATCTGGCTGTTTTGCTTGTATGTGTATTGTATGAATGGGTTGTCCCAGATTTAGTAGCTAGGTTCATGAATTCACTTGTTTTAGCTGAAAGCAGTGGCTTCTGTGTTGTCTGTAATACCTGAAATTTCAGCCTGTTAACTTTTCCTTGATCTTCTGCTTGTACTTTACATTGTCCTAGTGGTGGTAGAATCATGCCTCTGTATAATTTCAATGAGCTTTTCCTTGCACATTGCTGATGTAAGCGGGGGAATGGTCCTGCTATTGTGGGGAACTTTCCTGGCTTCTGCACGACCCCGGTGAAATGGGCGAGCGGAAGGATCTGAGTCCTCGCTCCCACTTCCTTTACCCAGAGGCCTCCCTGCCCTCGAGGACTCCCCTTCCACTCTCCTGTCTGGCAGAGTCCTCCTAACCCCAACAAGGCGGGGCCCAGGATTCCTGGCGGGCTCAACCCCCAACCCTGCTGTGGTCACCTAGGACAGGGGCTAGGGTGTCCCCACCCCGGGGTGCTCTCTCTGCACTGGGCACCTCCCTGACCCGCTGATCATTTCATACGATTTAAAGCAAATACAATTTATTTAATCAACAATTAGTTTAAAAAGGAATAAGGAAAAATGGGAAAGGTTAAAGGAAACACATCACCCTGCTCTGTGGCAGGGAACATCACAAACAGTGTCTCTGGACATCAGGGCAGTTCACAGTCTGTTCCTTGTAGGTCCCAGGTCTCCTTCTCAGGCCCTGGCTGTGCTGCAGGGATGCTGAGGGTTGGACACTTGCAATGGTGGTGGCCACACACCTGGCTTTGGGTGGTGGGACCCTCCTTCCCAGCGTCAGCCCCTCGTCGGGTTAAGATCCCCCCCCCCCGTCTGGCCTGCAAGGACCCTTGGCTGGGGGTGTCTTTCTGCGCTGGGCCCTTTGCTGGCCCCAGTTGCTCACCACACCGGGCTCTGTGGCTGCAGCTCTGCTCCCAGCACAGGATCGGCTCTCCCTGGGCTGTGCCCCTGGCTCTCTGGCTGCAGCTCTGCTCCCAGCCCAGGATCTGCTCTCCCTGGGCTGTGCCTCTGGCTCCCTGGCTGCAGCTCTGCTCCCCAGCTCAGCTTGGGCCCCTGCTTTCTCCATAGCTCGGCCCCGCTCTGTCTGACCCAGACAATTCCAGCTCACACACAGAATGGAACCCCCCTGGCCTCCTGACTCCTTGATTAGCCTGCCCACCCTGTCAATCAGGCTGACCTGGAGCATTGGCCTCTCCCCATTGCTCCTGGGGACTGTCAGTCTCAGGGTCCTGATTTCCCATTGACCCTTCCCCTTTGTTTTGGTACTGGGAGCTAGCAACCAAAACACCCCACTGAGTGTTAGTAAGGGGGCAACAGTCCCCTTGCACTGAGGAACTCTTTGTAGCCAAGCTCATTCACTGACACCCCACTGTCTATTTGGAATTCAGTCTCCCATTTGTGTGCTACTGTCATGTCTTTGCATCTGGTGCTAGTCTGAGCGTTACAGTTAATTTATTTTTGTTGTTTGCACTGTATGAATGCCATTAACATGCAAAATTTCATCCTCTGAGTCACTGATTGCTTCCTTTTTTCATGTTTGCAAGCTTTGGCATAACAATTTCCTTTGCCACAATTGTTGCACATGGCCCCATATACAGGAGATTCTCCATTACCATGTTTTTTTCTTAACAGTATCCACAGGTCTTCCTTTGCATTTTGTTTCTCTTCTGCTTGGTATTTGTGCATTTGCTTTTGCACAAATTTGATGTATTTTTCCTTGTATTTTCATGCTTTTCCTGTGTTACTTGGAAAATTATCTCTGCATCTCTTCCACAGCTTCCCTGCATTTGGATGTGAGATTGCTCCTCAGCTTTGCACGGCTGTAGCTCTTAAAAGAGCTAGTGTGGGCTCTCTGCGCATTCTCACTCCAGCTCCTGCAACTTTTGTTGCTATTACTAATCCATACTAATTTGTTCCTCTTTTTAAGATTTGATAATTACACGAATCAGCCATTTGGGGCGGTTTGGCAATATATTGATCTGTTGTTTCTCCAGATTCTTGATCACTCTTGTTGAAAAGATCCCTTTTGAATATGATTTTTTGTGGGCGGCGGGGGGGGGTGGGTTTGAAAGTGCTTTTGGAGCACTTCTGCAATTTTACATGCATCTTCCCAGCCTGCTGCTGACATGTCCAGCTGCCGTTGGAGTATGCGATGGCCTTTGCCCCTTACAGCTAATAATGTGGCTGCTCTTTTTTTTTTCCTTTTTGTCCAGCTTCATTGCACTGCTGTAGGTTTTGTTTTTTCTTCCATTGTGAGCTAAAGGATGTCCAGTTGCTGAACACATCCCCTTGCATGTCCATCTCCCAATACACAGTAGTCTGGTACGGTGCCATGACTTGGTTGGGTGGGTAGGTGCAGTGCTTAGTTTGTAATGAAATAGGTGTTGGGGCCAGAGCCATTCCTAGGGGGGTGCAGGGCCGGGGCGGAAAGGACAAATCCGTCACTTCCGGGACCGACCGCGCCGGCCAATCGCACCAGCCCGCGGGGCCTCCCAAAGCACGGGGCCTGGAGCAGATGCGCCAATTTGCCGTACCCAAGGGGCGGCTCTGGTCGGGGCTCAAGCAATTTTTTTTACTTTCATAACTGACATGCCGGGTCTATGAACTGCCAAGCCGAGAGGTGCCGGGGCCCAAATTAAGCACTGGGTGGGAGTGGGTTTTTTTTGGGGGGGGGGGGGGAAGTTCCCCAATATTCTCAGTTTCTGATTTCATGGTGACTCTCTGCTGACACCATGTTTGGCATAATAAGAGAAAAATGTGACCTTCCAGTGCCGGGGAAGCTGAGTGATGCTATTGGTTGGGGTAGAGACCAGGAGTGAGCAGTGTAAACATGTGAAGAAACCTTTCTTGTTCCTGCAAATCCCTGCCCAGCCCTCTGCAGAGAATGACTCACCTGAAATGTAGGCAGTGAGACACATGCCACCTGCTGAGCAAGGTTGGGAATGCAATGAAATGACCTGAAAAAAGTGTGTGTGTGTGAGAGAGAGAGAGAGATTGACCCTCTAGTTTTCAGGACAAAGTCTGGAGTGCGGAGGGTTTAGATGGTTTCTTTTTGTACCTGTGATTTGTCCTTAGTGTGACTGTNCTAGATGACCTCCTGAGGTCCCTTCCAACCCTGAGATTCTATGATTCTATGATTCACACCCAGTCCCATAGCCAGGGTAGGTCCTGGCCGTAGAAGGGGTGGGGGTTACTCAGGGCTCAGGAAGTACGCAGCCTTCCAGGGTATATGTTTATTTCACAGTGTGGGGCCTAACTAAGGGTATGTCTACATGGCAATTAAAAACCCATCGCTGGCCCGTG
>QXTE01000014.1:18424877-18483900 GCA_003942145.1 Platysternon megacephalum | reverse complement strand
CTTGAAACCGGCTGCCAACTAGACATGGAGCCGTTGATCACTACCCGTTGAGCCCGACGATCTAGCCAGCTTTCTATCCACCTTATAGTCCATTCATCCAGCCCATACTTCTTTAACTTGCCGGCAAGAATACTGTGGGAGACCGTATCAAAAGCTTTGCTAAAGTCAAGGAATAACACATCCACTGCTTTCCCCTCATCCACAGACCCAGTTATCTCCTCATAGAAGGCAATTAGGTTAGTCAGGCATGACTTGCCCTTGGTGAATCCATGCTGACTGTTCCTGATCACTTTCCTCTCCTCTAAGTGCTTCAGAATTGATTCCTTGAGGACCTGCTCCATGATTTTTCCAGGGACTGAGGTGAGGCTGACTGGCCTGTAGTTCCCCGGATCCTCCTTCTTCCCTTTTTTAAAGATGGGCACTACATTAGCCTTCTTCCAGTCATCCTTGTTGAACCGCATCAGGTTTCTTTTGGCCCAATCCTCTAATTTGTCTAGGTCCCTCTGTATCCTATCCCTACCCTCCAGCATATCTACCACTCCTCCCAGTTTAGTGTCCATTTATTCTTTTGCATAGAGACTGTCTGGTTTGGCCAATGTACATGGCAGAGGGGCATTGCTGGCACATGATGGCATAGATCACATTGGTAGATGTGCAGGTGAACGAGCCCTGATGGTGTGGCTGATGTGGTTAGGTCCTAAGTTGGTGTGCCTTGAATAGATATGCGGACAGAGTTGACAACAGGGTTTGTTGCAGGGATTGGTTCCTGGGTTAGTGTTTCTGTTGTGTGGTGTGTAGTTGCTGGTGAGTATTTGCTTCAGGTTGGGGGGCTGTCCTGTCTCCCAAGGTCTGTGAGAGTGAGGGATCGTCCTTCAGGATAGGTTGTAGATCCTTGATGATGCGCTGGAGAGGTTTTAGTTGGGGGCTGTAAGTGATGGCTAGTGGCGTTCTGTTACTTTCTTTGTTGGGCCTGTCCTGTAGTAGGTGACTTCTGGGTACCCTTCTGGCTCTGTCAATCTGTTTCTTCACTTCCCCAGGTAGGTATTGTAGTTTTAAGAATGCTTGATAGAGATCCTGTAGGTGTTTGTCTCTGTCTGAGGGATTGGAGCAAATGCGTTTCTATTTTAGGGCTTGGCTGTAGACAATGGATCGTGTGATGTGGTCTGGATGAAAGATGGATTAGAATTAGAATTAGAATTGTCCCAAATCTGCCTCCTGTGAAGTTCTTACACCTTCCCCTAAAGCATTGGTGCTGTCCACAGGCAGACAGGATACTGGGTTAAATGGACTGGAAGTATGATCCAGTCTGACAGTTCCCAGGTTCCTAATTAGTAAATGTTAGAGAGAAGGTGGGTGAGGTAATATCTTCTGTTGGGTGAGAGAGACGAGCTTTCCAGCCACAGGGAGCTCCTCAGGGCTGGGAAAGGCACTCCCATGTCACTGCTAAAAGCAAGGTGAGACAGATTGTTTAGTGTACGCAGTTAGCACATATTGTAAGGAACCATTCAAGGTAGAGTGGCCCATTAACACCCTTGCAGTCATAGGACAAAAAGAGGGGGCTAGTGGGTTACAGGTTGTTGTAATAAGCCATAAATCCAGTGTCTCTGTTCAGTCCTTGATTTTTGGTGTCTAGCAGAGTAATGAATTTAGGCTCCCAAACTCATCTTTTGAAGGTGTTGTGCAGGTTTCCTCTGAGGACGGAGAGGTCAGATATGGAGCGATTGCATTGTGAAAAGTGTTCACCCTCTGATGACAGGGTGTTTTTTGTCTTCCATCATGTTTCTGTGCGAGTTCATTCAAGTGCATAGTGATTGTCTGGTTTCACCCACATAATTGTTATTGGGGCATTTGGTGGACTAGATGTGGTACAGCACATGTTGTGTAGGATCCTTGGATCTTGAAAGCTGTGTTGTGGGGGCTATTGATCATTGCAATTAGTAAATGTTGGCATTTGTTGAGGGTTTTTCCCTCTGCCCTAAAGCTGGCAGGACATTTTCATAATAACAAAATTCATCTATAAAAGAGGAGAGATCACAGACTTAAAGGCCAGAAGGGACCATTATGATCATTTAATCTGAACTCCTGCATAACACAGGCCAGAGAATACTACCAGTTGTACCTGCATCCAGCCCAGAACTTCTGTGAGCTGTAGCCTATCTTCTAGAACCCATTTTTGGTTGAAAGAGTTTAAATGATGGAGGAGCCATCATATCCCTTGGTAAATTCTTCCAGTGGTTAATTTCCTTCACAGCTAAAATGTTGTACTTTATTTCTTGTCTGAATCTGTCCAACTTCAGATCCCAGCCATTGGATCTCGTGCCTTTGTGTGGTAAAGTAGAGAACCCTCTGCTAGCAGAAATCTTCTCCCCAGGTAGGTACCTTCAGACTATGATCAAGTTACCACTTAACCTCATCTTGGAGAAACTAAATAGACTGAGATTCTTCTGATCTCCTTCCAATTTATCAACATCCTCTTTGAAGTGTGGATACCAGAATTGCACACAGATTCCAGTAATGGTCTCATTATTGCTGTAACGGGTAAAGCCACCTCCTCCTCAGCATTCCCGGGTCTATACATGCAAGGATTATGTTAGCCATCATATGCTGAGTACATACCCACTGGTTTCAGGAGTGTTAGTACTCAGCACAGCTAATCCGTGCCTCCACTGCTGCATATGCTACTGCTGCTACACTGCTAGTTACACTTGGTTAGCTCCCATCAAGCTACTGCTAGTACAGCGGTTCTCAAACTTTTTTTTTTCACGGACCACTTGACTATTGCTGAGGGTCTCGGCGGACCACTTAATGATTTCTCCAAATGTTGTTTGTACCATTAGCTAACTATTGTAAAGCGCTTTGGATAAAGGCGCTATATAAAAAGAAACCTTAATAATAAATAACGTTTTTTTGTTCTACAAATAAAAGAGCACAAGTCATATTTTAATATCGGTAGTCTTACCTTTCTAATGCAATGGATGTGCCATCTCTCCCCCACCACAGCAGCCCCCAAGCTGGGACTAGGAATGAGGGGGGTCTCTTCCCCGCCGCAGCAGCCCCCGAGCTGGGGCTGGGAATGAGGGGGGTCTCTTCCCTGCCACAGCAGCCCCCGAGCTGGGACTAGGAAGGAGGGGGGGGGTCTCCCCTGCCGCAGCAGCCCCCGAGCTGGGACTAGGAAGGAGGGGGGTCTCTTCCCCGCCGCAGCAGCCCCCGAGCTGGGGCTGGGAATGAGGGGGGTCTCTTCCCCGCCACAGCAGCCCCCGAGCTGGGACTAGGAAGGGGGGGGGGTCTCCCCTGCCGCAGCAGCCCCAGAGCTGAGGCTGGGAAGAAGCGGGGGGGTCTCTCCCCGGCAGCCCTGGAGCTGGGGAAAGTCACCTCTTTCTCTGGCTGCTGCAGCCCTGCATGTCCCAAATTCCCCCCACCCCCTCTTCTTACCCCACTGCCCCCTCCCACCTACCCCCTAGTCCCCCCAAGGCCACCACCTCACCTTACATGTGCGTCTTCTCTAGGCGCGGCTCCACTAATTAGGTGGGTGGCCCTTCATTCTCTGGTGTGCGGCGGCCCAGGCGCGCACCTTAGAGGGAACTATCCGCGGAGAACCTCTGCGTCAGGATGTGCACACAAGCGGCAGAATCTCACCAGAGCTCGCAGTGTAGAACTAGCCAAAGGTGCCCCCACCCGCGCTCTGCCTCTTCTCATCCCTGCTCCGCCCTTTCCCCCAGGCCTCCACCACCCACCCCTGGCCGCGTCCCTCCTCGCCTCCACTCCCCTCCCCTCCCCCACGAGCCCCCCCACTGCTCCCTGCGTCCCTCCTGGAAAGCAGCAGGTAGCAATTGGGGTACCTGGGGGCAGCCAATGCTCCCCTCCTGCAAGCTTTTGTACTTGTTCAAGTCGGGCGGGGAGAGCGCTCAATCCGGGGGCGGGGGTGGAGCATGAGCGGCCGCGGCCTCGGGGGAAGGGGGGGGTGGAGAAGAGGAGGGACTCTGCCGGCAGTGAGCAGTAGGGACCTCCTGGGAGAGGGGGGTGAAGGAGAGGAGGGACATGGGGAATGGGGGAGGGGCGGAGGAGAGGAGGGATGCGGGGAGCAGCGGGTGATGGGGGAAGGGGTGGAAGAGAGGAGGGAAGTGGGAGCAGTGGGTGGGGGGGCAGAGGAGGGGAGGGATGCGGGGAGCAGCAGGTGGTGGGGGAAGGGGGGGAAGAGAGGAGGGAAGTGGGAGCAGTGGGTGGGGGTGGGGGCAGAGGAGGGGAGGGATGCGGGGAGCAGCAGGTGGTGGGGGACGTGCGGGGGAGGGGAGGGGAGGGATGCGAGGCGCAGCGGGTGGTGGGGGAAGGGTGGAGGAGAGGAGGCCAAGCAGGGGTGGTGCCTCAGGGCGGAGCCACGGTCCGGGTGCCAGGGGAGCTTCCAGTGCTCGGGGCCAGTCTCCCCATGCAGGAGGCACACACCGCCCATGTCTTAGTGTGTCTACATTTTGAGTGGAGGATGTATTTTTGTTATTAGCTTGAGTAGACGTACCCATGGTAGCTCAGTTAGCACTAGCATGCTAAAAATAGTGTAGCCATGGTGGGCTTAGCGAGAACATAGCCCCGGTTTGAGTCTCAGCTGTGAAAATGCGCAATGCACAAAGGGGCTCATGTTGCTACCGCTCTAGGGCTGCCTGCAGTTTTGTTAGAATTATTGATCATTTTAATGATGTTATTCATATGGGAGACCACCCGACATACATGCTTTTAGTAAGTCTAAAGACCAAATGGTATTTTATAATTTGCTCTAAACGTGCCTAAAAGTAAGCACTCGCTACACCCAGTACAGTAACAAAGTATTCATAAGCAGGTGATCAGTACACTTACAAATAGGCCAGGCATAGGGTATGCTCCTGCGTGAGCAGGTAGGGCCTGACAAAAACGACACTCAAATTCATAACTCTTTTATACTATTGAACAAATGATGTAGCTAAAAACCAACTGAGACAGTTCACCCTTGGTTCCAGTCTTAGGCCAGGCAAGATTTGCACCCTGCTTTCTCCCCAAGGCCTTTCCTCCCTGCCTTCTTGTTGACCAGCAGTTTTTTTCCATTGCACCTGGGTTCACATAGGCTTTACAGTTAAGATAACACTGGTATGTGGAGTGGAAAGATCCATGCTGGCTTCTTTTAAGACAGATTCCTTTCATCTTATTTCAAACTATCTGCAGTCACCCCTGTTGGTCAGAGGCCTTCTCTTTAGAAACTTCTCCTTATCTCATTAGTTAGTCTTTGAACTAGATGGCCCCTGTCCTTCATTCCTTCTGGCCTTATTATTTTCAAGGCCTTCCCTCTACTTGCTAGTCAGGGTGTTTCTTTACAACACATTTCCTTAACCAAACATAAGCAACTCTATTCTTTAGTTTCGTATTTATCCTACACTGTGCCCACTGATGCTGCCGGATATAATCGGCCTGGCTACTAAGAGCAGGGTTGTTCTCCTAACAGGTCTCAGCCCCACAGGCACTAGCACTACAGTTAACACTCAGTGACACCTTGGCTGTCAGTCGTGGTCCATGGAGGCCCCATCTCATCCCTCGAGGTGCTGTGTCCACATCTGTGGTCAGGCACAGCATGTTCCTAGGGATAGCGGGAGGAAATGACCTCTGCCACGCTCCATGCTATCTCTGTTGTGGGGTAGGAAGAAGGAAAGACGGTTTGGGGGTTAATAGTACTCCAGGGGTCGGGTTTTATTCCTAGCTTTGGCGATTACAGCGTTGCGATTGGCCTCCGGGAGGTGTCCCACAATGCCTGTTCTCGCCTCTCTGGTCATTGATTTGAACTCCACTGCCCTGCCCTCAGGTGACCAACCATCAGCCCCACCCTGTAAATTCCTTGGGAATTTTGAAAGTCCCCTTCCTGTTTGCTCGGTGAGGAGTGCAGTGGTCTCAGCGCATCTTTCCAGATGGCCATGCCTGGTCCATGCACCAGGCCATCCCCTGCTTGGAGCAATGCCGAGCTGCTGGACCTCATCAGCATTTGTGGAGAGGAGGCTGTCCAGTTCCAGCTGCGCTCCAGACATAGGAATTATGATACCTACGGACAGATTTCATGATGCATGACAGAAAGGGGCCATGACTGGGACACACGGCAGTGCAGGGTCAAAGTGAAGGGGCTGCAGAACGCCTACCACAAGGCGCAGGAGGCTAATCGCCGCTCCGGTGCTGCGTCCACGAGCTGCCAGTTCTACAAAGAGCTGGACGCGATACTCGGTGGCGACCCGACCTCCACTGGGAAGGCCCCGGGGATACTTTGGTGGCTTGCGTGCCACTCAAAAGTGGACCGAGCCAGGAGGAGGAAATCTTGGATGAGGATGTGGACGGGGACCCAGAGGCAGAGGACGACTCGGAGGTCAGAGATGCATGCAGCCAGGAGCTCTTCTCTACCCTAGAGGAGGCTAGCCAGGCACAGCTGTCGGAGCTTGGCGAAGCGCAAACAGAGCCTGGTAAGTGGCTTTGATTTGGGGAATTGCTGAAGCGAGTTGTTGGGGGCAGGAGGGCTGCAGAAAGCAGGCTTGTGTCTGTATGGTGTGCGTACCACCACATGCCTAGTCTGACTCCCTCACTTCACAGGAATCTGCCTCCGAGATCTCCAGGAAACTCTCCTGGAGATACTGGGCAATCCGCTGCTGCAGGTTCCTCGGCAGAGCTGCTTTGATTCTCGCCCCATCAAGGGAAACTTTCCCGTGCCACTGGGGCCGTGGAGGGGGGGGGGGGGGGCCCATTGCTGCCCACAGGCGGGCCGCATCAGGGCCGGGGGGGAAGCTGCAATCTTGGAGAAGACCCTCCCTTGATTCCCTGCTCACCCTCAGCAGCGAGATCTCCTCCATAATGAACACAGCCTGTGGAAAATGTGGGGACAGGAATGATTATAAAGCCCCCCTACAGTGCTGGCTCTCCCCAAGTGCCCAGTGAACAGTAGGGTCCGAGAACACTGATTTCCCCTGCCCCTGCGGCTACTCACCATTTTTGGGGTCTTGTGGCTCGTGTGTGCTTGCCTGGGGTCAGCCAGTTAGTGACAGGTATGTGAATAGTGGCTGTTTTAAATCACTGAATCAATGGTCTGTGTGTTGCAAACAATGCTGCTTCTGTCAAATGTTGCGTTTTGGTTTCACTGAGATGACCTTGGGAGCTCAGCCTCCCTCTTTGTTATCGCCGGCCGAACGGCTGCGCAGAATTAGAAAGTGGCCACGAAGAAGTGAAGAGGACTTTCTGCGTGAGGTCATGATGCACTCCGTGGCCAAAAAACAAGAATTGAAGGAGTGGCGGCACAGTGAGAAGAGGGACTGAAAGGAGAACGCGGCGCGCCAGAATGAAGCCACGGAGCGGCTCTTAAAGGTTATGGAGCACCAAGCGGACATGCTCCAGGCGCTCCTAGCACTGCAAACCGAGCAGCTCCGCAACCGCCCCCCTTGCAGCTGCTGTCACAAAACTCTTTCCCCTGCCCCCCCCCCCCAGACACCACCAACTCACTCTTATCAACCTCCTGGCTCCACTCTCTACCCGCCACAATCCAGCCCTGCAGACTCCCAGTACCACTGCACTCCACACTCGTCCCGCTGCAGGTTAGCCCTGCTGAGGTACAGTACCCGCTGCACTGTAATTTCTTTCAACCTTCATAGTGCATCATCTGCACCAATCACAATCACCTCCTGGCATTACAAGCTCTGCACTCCAGAGCATAGCAACAAATATTAGTGGATTTCAGCTTCACATTGCTGCCCCAAGGCATCCCTGATCCTTATGGCCCCGCGCTGTGCCCCTCTAATAGCCCTGGTCTCTGGCTGTTCAAATTCAGCCTCCAGGCGCTGAGCCTCAGCGGTCCAGCCCTGAGTGAAGCTTCCACCCTTCCCTTCACAAATATGGAGCGTACAGCACGCAGCTATAAGCATAGGAATATTGTCATTGGCCAGGTGCAGCTTCCCATATAGGCCAAAAGCACACTCAACAGTCATTCTGCACTTGCTCAGCCTGTGGTTGAACTGCTCCTTGCTGCTGTCAAGGTGCTCCGTGTATGGCTTCATAACCCACAGCATTAAGGGGTAAGCAGGGTCTCCCAGGATCAAAATGGGCATTTCAACTTCCCTTACAGAGATCTTCTGGTCCGGGAAGAAAGTTCCTGCTTGCAGCTTCCTGAAGAAGGCCAGTGTTCCGAAAGATGCATGTGTCATGCACCTTTCCAGACCAGCCTGCGTTAATGTCTGTGAAAGGCCCACAGTGATCCACAAGTGCCTGGAGAATAATCGGAAGGGGTATTTCTCTATGAATGTACTCGGTGGCTAGGTGGTCTGGGGCCAGAATTGGAATGTGCGTGCCATCTATTGCCCCTCTGCAGTTAGGGAAGCCTATTTGTGCAAAGCCATCCACAATGTCACACACGTTGCCCAGAGTCATGGTCTTTCGGAGCAGGATGCAATTAATGGCCCTGCAGACTTCCGTCAATACGAGTCAAACGGTCGCCTTTACCACTCCAAACTGGTTAGCGACCAATCGGTAGCAGTCTGGAGTAGCCAGCTTCCACGGTGCAATCGCCACGCGCTTCTCCAACCACAGGGCAGCTCTCATTCTCGTGTCTGTGCCGCAGGGCTGGGGCGAGCTCATCACACAGTCCCACGAATGTGGCTTTCCTCATGTGAAAGTTCTGCAGCCACTGCTCGTCATCCCAGACGTTCATGACGATGTGATCCCACCAATCAGTGCTTGTTTCCCGAGCCCAAAAGCGGCGTTCCACTGTGGTCAGCACCTCCGTGAATGCCACAAGCAATCTCATGTCGTAGCTACTACGCATGGCGAGATCAATGTCGAACTCCTCTTGCCTTTGTAGTTTAAAGAATAACTCCACTGCCACTTGTGACGTGTTAGTGAGAGCGAGCAGCACATTGGTCAACAGCGCAGGATCCATTCCTGCAGACCGAAGAGGCAGGGCGCGCGGTACACAAACCATTGAAAAATGGCATCAAATGCAGACGGAAGCACAGGGATTGCTGAGATGCGAAGCAATGCATCATGGGGCACTGGGACAGGACCCAGGATTCCCCGCGACCCCCTCCACCTTCCCATAACTCTTACCAGCAGAAGAGAATGAGGTGCTCTGTGGGATAGCTGCCCAGAGTGCACCGCTCCGAATACCGCTGCAAGTGCCACAAGTGTGAACATGCTATTGCGCAGGCAGCTGTCAGTGTGAACACACAACAGCAGTTTCCCTTCAGCGCTCTGAGCGGCGCTGTAACTGCCGGCACTGAACTCTGCCAGTGTAGACATACCCAGGACCACACAGCTCACCACTACTACGCTCATTTAAATAAAAAGCCCTGGGCTGAGCTGTGACTCTTACAGAAACCCAATTCCTCAGTTATCTGTTGAATTGCAAAAGAAAGTTCTAAGCTAGTCACAAACTCTTTGCTTCTTTCCGTGTTACAATAAAATCATTTTTAAAGTGAATTTTAAAAACACTGTTTCTTACAAATTGGCCAATCCCTGGCTCTCAGGTGTTTTCTCCCTGTATGTATTTGTTCATGGGGACATTTGGGGATGTCTCTGGATCTTGTTGTTGTTGTAGCAGTGTGGGTCCCAGGATATTCGAGAGACAAGGTGGGTGAGGTAATATCTTTTATTGGATCAATTTCTGTTGGTGCGAAAGACAAGTGTTCGAGCTACACAGACATGAAGAAGAGCCGTGTGTAAGCTCGAAAGTTTGTCACTCTTGCCAACAGAAGGGGGTTGGTCCAATAAATGATATTACCTCAGCCCCTTTGTCTCTGGATCCCAGGTCGTTGTTCAGCAGAGCGTCAGTGAGCTTTGGTTACCAGATTCCTTCCTCAGGACCTTCTCCTGCTGCAGTCACTGTGGGGACCCTTGGGGACCTGGGCTTTGTTCCCCAGAGTGACAGCACTTGTGTCTCAGAGTACATCTCCCCCGTCCCCACCTCAGAAAGAACCGCTCCTCTCCTCTGTCCAGACTCCTGCCCTGGGATGTGCTGTTCTGCTCTAGAGACATGGCTTGTTTGTGAGGTGTTTTGCTGTTGCTCTGGTTTCCCCTTGTGTTATCAGTCCATATGCTGTAGCCAGGGGGCTGGGTCAGAGTCACTCCTGATCTGATTAGGCAGCAGATATCTCATCTGGCAGGGCTGTGTTTTTGCTGGTACCATGGAAACCTGTCTGCGCTTCATTCCCTGGTAGCCTGTCCCCTTGTGGAGGCACAACTCCGCATTGCAGAAACACAGAGTAACTCTCCCGCCAGCAAATGCACCTGGAAGTCCAAGCAGAGCAGGATGGGGTAAAATGTCTCCTTCCTCAATGCACTTCATCTTCAAAGGCACAAACCCACAGCACACACTGCAACCAGACAGCACCACTGTAATGCAGCCACCTGTGAAAGGAGGGGGGCAGCCGGCACTCTGCACAATAGTCGGGGAGAGCAGAAAGTTTGGCCAAGGCACTGGGGCAGCCATCCCATGCAGAGCAGGGAGGATCTTGGTTTTTAAAGCTGTCTATGAGGGATCCCTACACAATGCGATATCAGAAAATCAATGGATCTATCTTGCGGGGTGGGGGGGGAGAAAGAAGGGCTAAGCTCAGGCATTTCATAGCAGATGCTGATGCACCTAAGCCATGTCCTCTGTCTCTCTGCAGCCCTCACCCCTGTGTGAAGCACCTGTGCTGACAGCATGGATGTACAGCAGAGCCCAAGACACAGAGAACCAGATTTTTAAAGGTTCTTAAAGTCGCAGCTAAGCACCAAGTGGGATCTTTGAAAACCCACAGCTGTCCCATGCCAGCTGACTCAAGGTCCTGGGGCCTGGGGTAAGGGGCTGTTTAATTGCGGTGTAGATGCTCGGGTATGGGCTGCAGCCCAAGCTCTGGGACCCTGCCACCTCTCAGTGTCCCAGAGCCCAGCCTGAACATCAACACTACAATTAAACAGCCCCTTAGCCCAAGCCCGCGAGCACCAATTGCTGGCATGGGCCAGCCAGGGGACATACCCTCTAGCTGCACCTTTAGGCACCTAAGGCTATGGCTACACTACGAGGCTTGTAGCGACACGGCTGTGCAGCGGCTCTTTGTCGGCAGGAGAGAGCTCTCCTGCCAACAGAAAACTTCTACCCCCACAAGCGGCAGCACATTTGTCGGCAGGAGAGAGCTCCTGCTGACAAAGCACAGTTCACACCGGCGCTTTTCGTCAGTAAAACTTTCGTCGTTCGGGGGCGGGGGGGTTAACACCCCTGAATGATAAAAGTTTTGCCGATGAAGTGCCAGTGTAGACAAACCCTAAATACCTCTAAAACTCTGGCTCAGAAGCATGAGGAGGTTTTTCCTGAGGATTGTTGCTCCTCAAAATGTTTGCATCTTTCGATGACGGGTGGCATAGGAAATATACATATAAATACCCTGGACTGTCATCTCAGGTGGATTATGGATGAAGATTTGGTGCCTATGCAAATGCTCTCAGACCTAGCAGCTGTCTTCCATACCACTCATCACGAGGGCTTGCTGAGCTGGCTGCAGACTGTAGCTGGAGTACTCTTTGGTGGCTCTAGTCCTTCCTTGCTCTGCATTACCACAGTGGAGGTGGACAATGGCACTTCGTCCACTAGGGCACTGTGTGTGGAGTTCCATGGTTTACATCTTGTCTCCACTCTTGTTCCAGGAACTGCTGGGAGGGCTAGTGAGCAGGCCTGGCCCACAGCGCTTTCAGCATGCTGCTGCCACCCAGGCGTATCTGCATCGCCCCGACTCAGTCGATGCTATTCAATGCCTGTCCCAATGCCTGGGGGCATGGATCAGGGCCAGCTCTCTGAATCCCATATGCAGAGGTGTGGTACAGCCCCGTCCCTCAAGCTCTCCTCCGCACACCGCACCAGCTTGGTGCCGTTGTTCGATCCCTCTCATTGGCTGAGGTGTGCAAAGCAGTCTAAGGGCCGGTTTACGTTTCCATGTTGTTCATTGTAATGGAAGACAGGCAGCTAGATCCCCATCAACATCTCAACCAGGGTCCTTAAAAGGTTGCTATTGAAGTTGCCCGCTTAAAGGATAAGGCAACTCCTGATTCTCTTCAATGTCTTAATTCCTCTTGCTCAGGTGATTTCCCCCCACGAAGGCTTGGCCTACACTCGAAAGTTAGGTTGACATAGCTACATTGCTCAGGGGTGTGAAAACACCCCCCTATCGCTATGCCGACCTAGGCCTCAGAGCAGAAACAGCTGTCAATGGACGTTTGCATCCCTGGACATAGCTAGCTTTGTTTCGGGGAGGCGGCGTTCCTACACCAAAGGACAATCCCCGGCCATTAGTATTGGCGGCGCCTGTACTACGGGGTTATGCCGGCATACCTATGCTGATAGACTCCATAGTGCAGACCGACCCTATTTCTGAGTAACAGTAAAAGGGTCAGTTGCCACCTTTTCTAGCCTTAAAATGTTCTTGCTTCATTATTCTCTGGAGAGTCTTCAGATTCTTCAAGAGCCTCAATGCATGTACAACGTCCTTTTATTTCATTGAGTTAAATATATAGGCTGATTTCAAGGCTTAACCAACTATGATTATAGCTCAGCTGTCATGGAAAAAGCTTTGGACCTGGATCAGGGCAGCTGGAAAGACGCTGTTGTGCCAGAGCAGCACTGGTGACATCTAGTGCTCCAGACAGAGAAGAGCACCAGCTCATTAGTAAAGGGAAAGTAGTGAACAGCAGAATAAAGGAATAGAGGGTAAGGTGTTGGTTGTTGTGATAGGGTCACCCCATGATCTGCACCCACAACCGCCTGGTCCCAGAGGGAGCAGTAAGGGAGGTGAATGGCCCAGTCAACTGTGTTAGGACTCATGTTGGCTTGGGAAGGTAATGAAGAATTTATTAAGGATGCTCAGTTAAATGGCATAGATTGTAAGGGCTGCAGGAACACAGTCACTTTGGTTAAGGAGAGTTTGGTGATACAGGAGGACAAACTCCCTGGTAAGAGGGTTTTTTTTAAACATATTAGCTTTGAGTGAGTTCTCTGTGACACCACACACCCCATCCATTCATCCCTCCTCTGTACATCCCCCCCACCTCATCCATCCATCTATAAACACCCCATCCATTCATCTTCAAACATCCCCACCCCCTCTGTCCATCCCCACCCAGCCCATCCATCCACATACACCTCTTCTATCCATTCCCCCCACTCTCTATCCATCTACCCTGGACATAACTATCTACTTAGCTACCCCACTCATCCGGATTCATTGTCCCAAGCCCAAGACGTAGCAAAGGGGATCAGTGCTGCCCTCACACACCCCCTTTCCTCGCTACACCTCAGTGCCTTCACACACACAAAGAGATGAAATCTCACAGACCCCAAGAGGTGGATCCAGGTATCAATTCTTCCAGGATTTAAATTCAGCCACCTCTGGGGTGGGACATGGCAGCTGTGTATCTGCGTGGGGATAGTTGTGGGGAGGATCCACCTGGAGTGGGAGGATTTTAAGGGTGAGGTCATTGTAGGCATCAGGAATTTGCTCCCAGCTGATATTTTAATAAAAAACATTTTAGCCATGTCTGAGCAGGTTACTCTTATAACCCTCAGCCAGAGAGAGTGTGGCTCTGACTCACCTGCTTTGGCTGTGGACAGCAGGGAGGCTGCAAGAATGCCCTCAGTCTTTTGTCTGTTGAAAGTAGCAGCTTGTCTTCAGTGGAGGAATTGGAAAATTCCACTGCTTTGCCAGAATCTGCTCTGAACTTAAGTGAGGCTTAAAAGGAGTTTGTGAAGACTTCACAAGATGGCTCTTCTCTGGACCAAGGGAGAGTTGCAGCTCAGAATAATAATATCCCAGCTGGGGAAGGAAAGGGTATATTTTTTGTAGAAGGGGGTTTGTTGCATAGGGTGGCTCCAATAGGGAAAAGGAGACATGGTGGTGAGGTTTGCAAGCAGGTAGCTCAGGATTGTCCATTCACAGGACACTTGGGAGTGGAAAGAACCTGTGACTGGCTTAAACAGAACTTCTGTTGGCTTCAGGGGGAGGGATAGCTCAGTGCTTTGAGTATTGGCCTGCTAAACCCAGGGTTGTGAGTTCAATCCTTGCAGGGGCCACTTAGGGATCTGAGGCAAAATCATTTTTTGGTCCTGCTAGTGAAGGCAGGGGGCTGGACTCGATGACCTTTCAGGGTCCCTTCCAGCTCTATGAGACAGGTATATCTCCATATATTTAAAATTCCCACGTTTGAGACAGTAAGAGATTATTGTAAGAGTTGCAATTTATGTCAGAAGCATAAGACATTAAAGGGACCCTACAAAGCACCATTGCAACCTCTGCCCATCATTAAAGAGGTGTTTGCCAGAGTGTCTGGATATGTGGGGCCCCTCACTAAACCTTCCAGGAATGGAAAGTAACATACACTGGTTGTGGTGGATTCTGCCACCTGGTGCTCTAAAGCCACAACACTAGCTAATATCGAAGCTGAGACTGTGGCTACAGCTTTATTCACCATTTGTCGCAGAGTAGTTTTCCCCAGAGGAATCATGTCAGACTATGGTGCAAATTTCATGTCTGCAGTCTTTAAAAAGTGATGGGAATCATGTGGAGTGAGGTATATATAGTGGCTGCCCCCTCTCATCCAGAAACGACTGGTCTGGTGGAGAGATTGAATGGAACGCTGAAAGCTATGTGGAAAATGTATGTCACCAGGTGAGAGAATGACTGGGAAGTGTTACTCCCTTGTTAGTCATTCACATGCAGTGGACCCTAAGCATCTCCTGGCTTTACTGCCCCTTTGATTGGTTTGGTCAAGGAGCGTAAGGAAAAGATTTCTCTGGAGAGCACTGAGATGTGGGAGAGTCTGAACCCCACCCAGAAGCAGGCAATGTCAGCCCTTTCAAAGCACCACAAACAGGTCATTCCAAGCAGCCAGGTTTAAGGGACAGAATTCTACATTCCATTGGAACTAGAGGGCCACAGCCTGCTCCTAGCAAAGCACATTGTGCTAAAGGAGAGATGCAGAAACAAATTCAGGAGGAGGTGGAAAGCCTGCTGGAAATGGGGGTGATTACTACATCAAAAAGCCCCTGGGTGTCTCCTATTGTGATGGTACATAAAAAGGATAAAACCATGAGGTTTTGTGTGGACTTTAGGAGGTTAAATGCTATCACCCAACCTGACCCATAGCCCATGCTCCGAACAGAGGATCTACTGGATCTTTTGGGGGGTGAAAAATTCATAAGTACCCTGGATTTAGCTCATGGGTACTGGCAAATTCCCTTAGATCAGGGGGAAGCAACCTATGGCACGTGTGCCGAAGGCGGTACACGAGCTGATTTTCAGTGGCACTCACACTGCCCGGGTCCTGGCCACCGGTCCAGGGGGCTCTGCCTTTTAATTTAATTTTAAATGAAGCTTCTTAAACATTTTAAAAACCTTATTTACTTTACATACAACAATAGTTTAGTTATATAGTATAGACTTATAGAAAGAGACCTTCTAAAAACGTTAAAATGTATGACTGGCACGCGAAACCTTAAATTAGCGTGAATAAATGAAGACTCGGCACAGCACTTCTGAAAGGTTGCCGACCCCTGCCTTAAATGCTGATGCCCAAGAGAAATCCGCTTTTATAGTGGCATGGGGCTTAAATGAATGTAAGGTTATGCCCTTTGGATTAATCAATGCAGAGGCCACCTTCCAGAGGTTTGTCAAGGAAGTGTTGCAGGGGTTACAAACCTTTGCCAGGGCTTAATAGATGCCTTGGCTATTTTCAGTAGCTCGTGGTGAGACCACTTGAACCATGTGGAAATTGTGTTACAAAGGCTGAGTGAAGCCAACCTCACTGTCAAGGTCTCCAAATGCAAGAGGGGGGCTGCAGAGGTATCTTACCTAGGACACAGGATGGGCAGTGGGTTTGTTTGCCTGGACCCTTTAAAAGTAGAAGGTATTCGGGGTTGGCCTGTTCCACAAACCCAGAAGCAGGCCCAATCCTTTATTAGTCTGACTAAATATTACCAGAGGTTTGTAAAGGGGTTTAGTGACATTGTGGCCCCATAACAGACCTTAGAAAAAGTGGAAAGCAGAGCGGGTGGTATGGACAGAGGCCTGTGAAAAAGGCTTTCAGAACATAAAAGAGGCTTTGTCTAAATAGCCTGTTTTGATCAGCCCTGATTTCAGCAAACCCTTTGTGCTGTGCACTGATGCCTCTAGCACTGGGTTAGGTGCCGTGCTAATGCAGGATGGCCTGGGAAACACGCAGTATCCCATTGCCTGCTTGAGTAAAAAACTGACCCCCGCTGAACAGATCTATGCTGTCATTGAGCGGGAAGGTTATGCCATTGCTTGGGTTGCTAAGCAACTTATATCTTTTATTATATAAATAAGGTTTAAGGTTTTGACAGATCATTCCCCTCTAATAAGGTTACACTGAGCTAAGGAGACCAGTTCTGGACTATTGCACTGGAGTCTAACTCTACAGGAATTTGACGTGGAAATCGATCATATCAAGGGGAAGGAAAATGTAGTGGCTGAAGCCTCATCAAGAATCAGGGGATCTTAGGGCATATTCCGGCGCATCGGTGACACCCCTTCCGACACCAGTTTAGCACTGGGAGTGTGATGCACGTGGTTTACAGCTTTTGCCATGGTTGTAGGTGTCAGCTGAGCACTGACAAATTCATAGCTGGAAACCAGACCACCTCACCGGTATGTTAATATTGTTCAAGATGAGTGTTGAACTTGCAAGAATGTGTTTTGGTTCTCTACAATGCTTGTAAATTGCTACATGCATTAATCTTACTTGTAATGTCCATATCCCGTGCTGTAAGGTAATATGTACGTTTTGCTTTATAACTGTAAAATTGCCTGCTCTGAACTTGTGAACCTTGGCAGTAAAAGTGCTTCCCCTGCCCCCTCCAGGAGACTAAATGGCCATTGTGGAACATCACAACACAAAAGCTGGTTTAAAGGCCCTCTTACACCTGTGAAGATGCTACGTGTAAGAAAGCATCAGCCTGAATTCTGGAAGAGGGAAATAAAGGTAGCTGACATGAACATTTTTCATCTCTTTGCTGTTTGGATTCTTACAAGGGTTGGAGCTAAGAAGCAAAAAAGCAGAGATCCCCAGGGTCAACCTGGGTTAGCCCTAAAAACCCATTCAGTGCTGACAAAGCTCTGTCATCTTTTGGAACCACACACTGAACTCATTTGTGTATATATGTTGCCCACTTTAACCTGTAAATAACTCTCTCGTGTCTTTTTCTTAGCTAATAAATCATTAATTAGTTTGCTATAGGATTGGCGACCACCGTTGTCTTTGGTGTGAGATCTAAGGTACAAATTGAGCTGGGGTAAGTGACTAGTCTCTTGGGACTGGGAGCAAAGTGAATATTTGGATTTTTGGTGTAAGTGACCCTTTATCACTAAATCCAGTTTGCCTGGATGGCAAGATAGACTGTTTGTGACTCCATGGTCAGACAGTTACAGTGATCCCGGAACTCATATTTGTTACTGGATTGGTGAGATCTCATTATAGACTAGACCACCAGTTTGAGGTGTCTGCCCTGCTTTTGATGGTCTGCCCTGAAGTTGCATGCGTGGCCATGAACCACTCCAGCCTGCGTGACAGAAGTGAAAATACCTTTGCCAAATCCGCCACTGCCTCACCCTGGATTTTTCCTCTTCAAAGCGCGGTTGATACCCTGTCACTTACTGCCTGGGTGAACGGTGTCTCCATCACCCTTGTGTCTCCTCACCAGGCGTGTGAGGGGTGACCTGCATTTGCCTTTATGTGGCAAGCCACATTCTGCTCTCAGGTGCAGTGAGGTTCAGAAAAGGTGCTCTGTGAAAACAACACTTTCTTCCTCCATGAAGTTGTTCCCTGGGCATAGAGTCAGGTCTGCAGACTTTACTCACTAAATGTGTTTTCATTGCATATTACGACTGGTTGGCTCCACAGACCCAAAACAGCGACTTCAGAAGGAGTTGGATTCTATTTTGGTGCATGCATCACAGCCGAATCGTTAACTGCTGTAAATTCCTTTGTTGTCAAGGTTGATTTTTTTTTTATTGGTGATGTCAGAGCCAGAAATGACCCAGCCAACTTGGCATTCAGATCCCGCAGTGAGATCTGCTAGTCACTGAAAGGGAATACACAGAGAAGACAAACCTCTGGTGCCGTTTTTAGAGTGTCAGTGACTGGACTTTAACTGAACTTTAAAGAATATTGTCCAGGATGCCAAGCCCAAAATTTAATTATTTACTTATAACTGATTATGAAAGAAAGTATAATTTCCAGTAGCCCAGTCCTCATGAGCAGTCCTGCAATAACAAACCAGTGTGCACAGCCCAGGACACATGAATTATCCCACATTGTAATAATGAAGCGACATTTCTTAACCATTAGGTACAGTAGAACCTCAGAGTTACGAACACTTTGGAAATGGAGGTTGTTCATAACTCTGAAATGTTCGGGACTCTGAACAAAATGTTATGGGTGTTCTTTCCAAAGTTATAATTGAGCATTGACATAATACAGCTTTGAAACTTTACTATGCAAAAGAAAAATACTGTTTTTAACCATTTTAATTTAAATGAAATAAGCACAGAAACAGTTTCCTTACCTTGTCAAATCTTTTTTTTAACTTTCCCTTTTTTTTTTTTTAGTGGTTTACATTTAACACAGCACTGGATTGTAATTGTAATTGCCTTTTTTTTTTGTGTCTTGCTGCTGCCTGATTGTACTTCTGGTTCCAAATGAGGTGTGTGGTTGACTGGTCAGTTCGTAACTCTGGTGTTCGTAACTCTGAGGTTGTACTTAGGGTGACCAGACAGCAAGTATGAAAAATCGGGACGGGGGTGCGGGGTAATTGGCACCTATATAAGAAAAAGCCCCAAATATCAGGACTGTCCCTATAAAATCGGGACATCTGGTCACTCTAGTTGTACTGTAAAAGTGATTCCTCTTTTCATTCCTGGCTGACACTTGCCTATAGCTTCATCAGACTGGGAAACGTGGCAGGTACATGGAGTGATTTGAAGTGGAACAGCAGTTCCCAACACAATCCTTGTTTACTGTTACATTAAAGTTGCTGAGTAATTCCTCCCTTAAGCAAACAGCTGTAAACTGTCCTAGTTACAATTGCAAACCTGAGTGTTGAGAAATTTACCCTTGTGATTACCAATGTCTAATTATTCCTGTTATCTCAAGATAAACTTACCCACCAAACTCTGTAAAACAGACCCTTGACTGGCCCTAATCTGAGGGGTTCTATTAGGACACCTTGCCAGCCTAGCACTGTTAATCACCCGTGCATTATAACTCAGTGAATTTTATCTTCTCCGTGGTGTTCCCTTTTCACCTGCTTTCATTTCAGTCTTTGTTGTTTTATATACTCCACAGACTTTGATATCAAGATATCCAGGGTGGTGACCTTGTCATTTCTGCATGTTTTATAAAGTGCTCTGTGTATCTCTGGCCCCCCGGTAAATCATAAAATACAGTGAACAGTAACCATAGGGGCTGAAAGCCCAGCTGTGCTCTGCAGAGTGGCTCTGAAAGGAGCATTGTTGTGTTCAGGGTTTTTCTAATTGGCAGCTGAAATGCTGTTTCTCCCTCAACCAGTATAGATGATGGGGGCTGGGCCTGACAGGTTCTTGCATGGGACTGAGCACTCACGTGGCCTCTCCCTGTTCAATAATAATAAGAATGAGGTGTTGGTGATGATGATGTAACTCATGCCAGCTCAGTGTGGTGCTCTGTCCCCTCTGATGGGCCTCAGGCGTGGTTAGAATATGTGGGTCTTGCAGGTTCATCAGGAGAGCTTCCTATATTAAGATTCCCCAGGTTTGAACCCTGCTGCTGATGACCCACCCAGCGAAGGGGAGGGGCTACATGTGAGATGAGGATTTATGTTTCAGTAGCAATTAACCCCCCTCCCCTGAGATCAGACACTGTTGTACTAGGCAGTGTACACACACACACCCCTACACTTCAAGCTGGAGATGCAATTTCCAGCGCCAGGAGACATATCCCTGCTAGCTCACAAATCAAAGCGTAGCTGTGGTGGTGTGAGCAGTGGCAGGAGGGGCTAGACACCCTGAGTGACTCAGACAGGGTCATACTTGGGAGCTGCTAGCTCCTCCCACTGCTCATGCCATCATGTCTGAGCTGTTTTTAGTGCCCTGGCTTGATCAGCACTAGTGTGGTATGTCTCTTCAAGCTGGAAAGTACAGCTCCATCTCAAAGTGTAGATTCTAGGCTTTAAGGTCAGATGGGACCATCACAATCCTTTTATCTGACAATCTGCACATCTCAGGTGGCAAATCGTCACCCATCCACCTCTGCAATATGCCCATAACTCTGGCTGAGTTACTGAAGTCCTCCAATCTTGACTGAAAGACTTCAAGTTACAGAAAATCCACCTTTTACTCTAGTTCAAACCAGCAAGTGACCCGTGCCCCATGTTGCAGAGGAAGGAGAACCCCCCCACCCCACCCCACCCCCCAGGTCTCTGCCAATCTGACCTGGAAAAATTCTTTCCCAATTCCAAATATGGCGATGAGTTAGACCCTGAACATGTGGGTGAGAGCCACCAGCCAGACACCAGGGGAAGAATTCTCTGTAGTAACTCAGAGCCCTCCCCACCCAGTGTCCCATCTATAGCCATTGGAGATATTTGCTAACAGCAATCACAAATGGGCCACACGCCATTGTAGGCAATTTTATTGTACAATTCTCTTTATAAACTTATGAAGCTTTGTCTTAAAGCCACTTAGGTTTTGTGCCCCCGCTGCTCCCCTCGGAAGGCTGTTCCAGAACTTCATTCCTCTGATGGTTAGAAACCTTCATCTAATTTCAAACCTAAATTTATAGAGTCTGTCCCTGCCCCCAAAGAATCAGAATCATCGAACCAGAGGGTTAGAAGGGATCGCAAGGGACCTCTAGTCCAAGGTGCAGGATTTATTGTGTCTAAATCATTCAAGACAGGTGGCTATCCAGCCTCCTTTTGGAAACCTCCAGTGAAGGAGTTTCCATGACCTCCCGAGGCGTCTGTTCCATTGTCCTGCTGTTCTTATAGTTAGGAAATGTTTCCTGGGATTTAATCTGAATCTGCTCTGTTGGAGTTTGAACCCATGGCCTCTTGTCCTGCCCTCTGTGGCAAGAGAACAACCTTTCTCCATCTTTTTTATGGCAGCCTTTCAAGTATTTGAAGACCACGATAATGCCCCCCCTTAATCTCCTCTTTTCCAAACTAAATATACTTAGTTCCTTCAGCCTTTGCTCATATGGCTTGTATTCCATCCCTGTGATCATCTTTGTCATTCGCCTCTGGTATTGGCACCTCCTGTGACTTGCATGCGATGCCTCTGTTCATGCAACCTAAAATTGCATTTGCTTTTTTTGCAACAGGATCACATTGCTGACTCATGTTGAGGTTTTGATCCACCACAACTCCCAGATCCTTCTCAGCAGTGCTGCTGCCAAGCCACTTGTGCATTTGGTTTTTCTTCCCTAAGTGGAACATCTTACATTTGTCTTTGTTGAATTTCATTTTGTTCTCTATAGCCCAGTTCTCCATTTTATCAAGATCCCTCTGAAATTTAGCTCTATCCTCCAAAATGTTGGCACCCCCCCAACCTCCCCAGGTTTGTGCCATCTGCAAATTTAATCAGTATGCAGTCTGGATCCTGCTCTGTACTTCTTTTTGCTTTCAGAGACAGCAGTGGCCAGTACTAAATATTTAATGCAATTTTTCTTTCCCAATCTCATAGTTTTTATGGGCTCTTTATTGCTTATAAATCAAACCCACCTTTTTTGCTGCTTTCGTTGCCCTTTGCTTGAGTTAAAATGTTACTCTAATGGCAGTTACGCCTTTGTATGTTCAGTGTTTATCTTGCTATCATTCGTCATAGGACCATCCATCTTCATTATCGGCAGGGTTGGCAGCACCACCTATTGTTAAAGATGCCCAGCACTTCCCACCATAAGACCCTGGTTTTAGTTGCTTATAACCTTGTAAAGCTTTTAACAGTTTGGGCTGAAATTTTACATGCTGGGTGACTGCTTCAGGCTGAATTTTTTTTATTTTTTTTAATTTCAATGAAAAACAGTTCAGTCAGTTCTGAGACTGAGGCTAGTGGAAAATATGCTGCTTTGCTAAGGTAAAAAAAAAATTTCTTGAACTTTTTTTGAGAAGTGCTAGTGCCCCCCATGTGTTGGAGCAGGAACTCGAAATTTGCCTGGCCTTTGTGTCAGGGAGGTGCCTTATGCCGTTACCATGAAAAATCTTCCCAAGTCTTTAAAAACGATGGTGTGCACATGCTCAATAGAGACTTGCTTGAGCTTCACAGCTAAAATGTCTGAACATTCTGTCTGCACTGAGCGTGCTCCAGCCCAGGGCTGAGCAGGACTAGGCTGCTGTGGGCAGTGCTGGGTTCAGGCACCAGAACGGGAAGCAGGGAGACCATCTCTCCTGTGCTGTCAATGCCCCCCAACTCAGGCAGTGTGGGGGAGGAAGCTGCTTGATTCAAATGCAGAGGGGGAAAGAGCTTGAATGCGGGGAGGGGAGGTAGATTGGAACAACAAGAAAGCTGGCAGGGAGGAAGGAATACATGACCGGGAATGGGGGGGGGGGAATGGGATTTGGGCCTGGGGCAGCGACTAGGCCTGGCTGTGCAAAGAGATGGGATGTGTGAGCCAAGCAGGGAGACTGAGACAGCCTTAGCAAGTTGACCGGGGCTATGAGTCCAGGATGAAGAATAGGGCTGTGTGCTGGGGGGGGAAAGGGGAAGGATTCATAATTTTAAGGCCAGAAGGGCCTTAAAAGTCTGACCTCAGAGGAGCCTGGGACTGGAAGCTGAAGAGGGAAACAGGATGGGGGGAAGTAGGATCCAGTGCGTCAGGGAGAGACTAACATTGGATGAGTAGGCAGGGGGGGAAACTGGGACTAGCTGGGCAAGGAGACTGGGGTGTGGAGTGAGGGGAAGGAGGTAGGGGGAGGGGAAACAGATCTGACAAGGAGCCAGGATTCAGGGGAGAACTGGGCCTGGGTAGGCAAAAAGACTGGGACAAAGATCCAGGGGAGTGAGGGGTGGAGTTTGGACAATGAGCCCAGGGCGGGAGACATGGAATGGGAGCCAGTGGGGACAAGGAGCAGCCAGGGGCAAGCAACGGGAGTCCAGGGGAAGGGAGACAGAAAGATCGGATGAGTAGCTGGGGGTGGGGTGGGGACACTTGGGCTGGGAGTAGAGGGGGAAGAGTGGGAGTGGGGGGACAGGTTGGAGGGTGTCATGCTCTTGTACCAGATATGGATTGGTTACAGCGCGTGCTTATACACACCAGCTGTGTTCATCCTACAATCCTTTAATGCTCTGCCAGGTATGGCTGAGGTTCGTTTAAAATAAGGTATTTTACATACAGTGTCACCAAGTGGCTGAACAGCATCATACTGTTTAGCATTTCATTGCACCTGGTAAGTTCTACATTCCTCCCATTTCCAATATTTACACTATCTTTGAGGTTCAGAAGGATCAGTCTGTTAAGTGTCTCTGAATTATGCTGGTTTTCTAATTGCAAGACTCGAATGTGTAACAACCTGGTCCTCTGGCTCTCCATTAATTGCAACGACTGGCTGTGGATGGTTTGGAATCCTTGAGTGTTCCTCTGTTTCTGCATCTGCTGTCTGTAGAATTTGCTCTGTTGATTGTTCTTTCTGAGGAACAAACTGTAGATGTCAATGGTTTCTGTTGAACTCTCCACTGTTGGTCTCGATTACCTATGAGCTGGACGATTAATTCTTTTTCTTCACGAAGAGCTGGAGTTCCACCATTTTCTTCATCCCGTTTGACATGAACACAGTCACCAGGTTCTAGACCTGGCAGTTCTCTGAGTGACATCTCTTATAAAAGTATTCATAAGCTCTTTTAGCCCTTTTATCTGATTTAACTACTATCTTCATGTCTGGCCACTTTGGAAACAGGTTATTTTCCAAAGTTGGAACAGTAGTTCTGGGCTGACATCCCATCAGGAGATGTGCTATTGGTGTTGATCTGTAACTCAGAAGAGCAAGGAATGGATCTTCCTGCTGCAGGATTTTCTTGGCTATCCGTACAGATTTCTCAGCCTCTCCATTTGCTTGTGGGTAATGTGGGCTGCTAGTAATGATCAAAATCATGTTTCGAATGTATTCGTTCGGTCATAATTCTGCTGCACTGAATTGTGGTCAGTTGTCCATCAGTGGTTGTTTTGGAATACTGACGTGAGCAAAAGTGCACTCAAGTTTCTTGATAACACTGCAACATGCTTTTGTCTTTCAAGTACGTAATTTCTATATACCTGGAAAAATAGTCCACTATGGTAAGGCAATGATGCCCTCTGAATTCGCATAAATCTGCCACCAGTTTCTTCCAAGGTCTCTCTGATAGGGGTGTTTTGTATGCTGTATGGCTCAGCATTGAATCTTAACTTGATTTGTACTGGATCTCCTTTCAAAAGTCCAGTATCATCAACTCCTCCATTAAGTTCTTCCATCTTTCTGGAGAGCCAGCTGCTGGATGAAGGGCAAGAAGTGACCCTGGAGCTGAAGCTGATCACCGAAGGGGCTATGTCTCTGGAGCAGCTCCCGCACATCCTCAGAGGAGCTGTTTGAGGGTGGCCCTGAGGAGTAGCTGGCAGCAGAACCAACATCAGAGCAAGCCCAGGAGCCAGAGACTGCTCAGTTTCTGCCACTGTGATGGTTTTTATTTAATATAGGGATGGGAGGGATTTCTGGCTCTAAGTTATTAATACAAGCCATGGTTTTGGTGCGCTTCCCTTCGCAGCAGAACACATGCCATTCCGCTAGTGCCACCCCCTCCCCCGACACCATGTGGGATTCAAAATGCCCCCCTGCCCCCCAAACAGAGGAAGAAAGTTAAACAAGCAGAAGTTAAACAAGCAGTGATCCTAACGTTTTTACTAGTATCTCATTGCTTGTTATTGGTATGGGCTGGGGCTCCACAATTGATAGTGTCACATACCATCCCTGTCTAATACAGCCCACCTTATTAATCAGCCACGCCTACACTCTCCCAGCCCACCTGTAAACTGAGTCCCCCAAAAAACCTGGCTGCTATGAGTCCAAACAAAACCGGAGTCTGTAGTTGGTCCATAGCTAGCTTAAATGAGTCCCAGTTACAGTGGAGGGTGTCAGTCTGCCTGTGTCCAGCGTTCCCATGGCTGGCAGTCAGGCAGGTCCGTGCATGGACACAGGGTGCTTTGTAAGGAGGCTGTATGTGGCTTCTGGCTAAATCAGCATTTTTTGCCATGAATGTTCATCCATTGCTGACAGGCGATGAAAGCAAACGTCTCATGCAGTAGGAACTCCAGGTGGCTGGTTACATCCCTGGGCAGGGCACACTTATTAGGGTCACCTCTGTAACTCAAGAGCCCCTGCATTCCATGATATGCTGGTTGGCCACTAGACGCCTAAATATCTCCTTAGCATAGATGGATGGCTGTCCTCTATTGGTCTGGAACAAAAGTTCACACTTTCACTCGGGGACCTCCAGAATATCAGAGCTCTCCAGAGCTTGCCTGCCTGATGTGATTGAAAAAACATAGCTAATAACGAGACCACTCATCATCCTCGCCCTCCTGGAGAAAATGAAGGGGATGTGGAAATCACTTCAACTGCATTTTGTATGTGTATCGCATCATGATGTGGGATGGCTTTCAGGGCTGCTCCAAAGGACGTCAGAAGTAGCCGGTGTTTTTTGATGTGAATAAAATAATGTCCATCGATAAAAAGCATCATCTTTTGACCTTGAATTACAGCAGCCCCTTTGACGGTGGAAAATGTATTTTTTTTATCATGATCAGATAACAACGTGCTCTTCCTTTTTTCCTTTCAAAGCCCTTCCACCTCCATAGAGCAAACACGCGGCCCCACCTACTGCGGGCAAGAAGAAATAGTCAGAGATGAGCTGAGGGAGAGACTCTAGATAAAATGAATCAGCAGAGAGAGTTCCAGAAAGGTCAAATGGGGCATCAAAAGGCTAAAGATGTAAGAAGGTGGAAAGAGACACAGAGGCTGCGCAGCACGAGGAGACAGTGGTGGACAGATTCATGGGGGGGAGGGATAGCTCAGTGCTTTGAGCATTGGCCTGCTAAACCCAGGGTTGTGAGTTCAATCCTTGAGGGGGAAATCTGGGGCAAAAATCTGTCTGGAGATTGGTCCTGCCCTGAGCAGGGGGTTGGACTAGATGACCTCCTGAGGTCCCTTCCAACCCTGATATTCTATGATTCTATAGCACATGCCTGCAGGTTGAGGGAGGATGCCAGAGAGCAAGAGAAGAAACTGTATGAGTGATGACTTGTGCTCATGGCTACCAGACTGCAGGCTCCATTGCTGCCTTCAGCTCGTCCCCTCCATGCTTTTGTGTCCAGCAGACTGTGCAGTCTTTGGACAATTCAGGGGGTGGCTGGATCATGTCATAGACAAGCAATGGTAGCACACAGACTGGACAAATGTACCCTGTGCAGTCAGCCACTCCAGTCCAGTCACAGCCTGCATGTTCAAAATGCACCAGAACGGCCAGGGAGAACCAAGGGACAGGGGACATCCAGGAATAGCTGGTCGTGACATTTGGAAACATGCCCTTTTCACTGTTTTTGCACTTAGTGTGTTTATTGTGCTGTACATTTTGATGACAGCCAGTCTGCCTTTCTGCTTCTTCCAGTGGTATGTAAATAACTGGGTAAAATAAAGTGTTTGAATTTGCACACAGGGATACAAGAGCAAGTTTTATTGTATGTCATGGTAAAAGTGGCACAAACTAATGAGGAATCCAGCAGTGTCTTGAGTCCACTCATGGCCAAAAAGCCCCCTTCTCCTCTCAGACATTGTACAGAACACAGCAGGCCACAATAAAGTCAACTGCACTGATGACAAACGGGGTTGTACTTTGGGTGGCCAACCCATCCCACCATCCATGCAGTGTGGCTAAACTTGTATTTTTGGCGTGCTAGCTTGATGAAACTAGCATGTATATGTCTGCTTGAGCTGGGAATTACACTTCCAGCTCCAGTGTAGATGTACCCTGAGTCTGGTTTATTATGGGTGAGGGAAGCTGCTTATACACTCAAACAAGGGCACTACCTGAGTCTAACAGCACTCTGAGGTCCACCAGTATGGTCACTACCAGGCACTGAGCATCTCTAAATGAGAGTCAGGTATCTGTTGCAGATTCGTAGTACTGTACATTACAGGATGTTCCTGGTCTGTTCTATGCTTCACAGAATAACCAGGAGAAATGGAAGACCCTTTGTTGTGGCCTTGTGCTCATGCCGTCCAAAAAATGGAAGAGAGCGGCCCGGTGGCTAGGCTGTTAGCCTCCAACCCAGCAACCTGGGTTCAGTTCCCGGCTCTGAGTGACCGTGGGCAACTCATTTTCTATCGCTGTGCATCAGCTGCCATGTGTAACCTCCCTGCCTCCCCCTGAGGTGTTGGAAGGTGCTGAGATACTACCATAGCGGGACCATCTGAGTCCCTGAGATAGGTAGGTGGATTGATAGAAAACCCAGCCAAGGGAAATGACATTGCCCATGTGGGAAAAGTCAAAGCCAGTTACATGTGAGCTTTGGTCCATCTCTCGCTGGCACCACTGAGTGCCACAGATAAAATGACCAGAGCAAAGTTCTTGTTTGTAACCTTTGGTTGCAGATTACAGGGAACCAACGACATTTATCCCTATAAACCAGCAAGAACAGAGCTTGATTTCCTTCAGTAATTAGGAGGAGAGGAACAGATAGTTCCTCTTTCACATTGACAAATTTGACATACTGCGTCACTCTGCCCCTGGTTTACACAAACATTATAAACATAAATCAGTTTCAAAAAGTAACCATGAGGCCAAACAACAAATATTCAAAAATAATTATCTTGAAGGCTGACATGTCCCCAAGATGCCACGTTAGAGACTAACTCAGTTTTCCAGCAAAAAAATCCAGAGCTGAGCAAGAAGTAAAAAATCCAAACAAAAGGATTAGCAAGTAGTTTTGTGAATAAAAGTACTTACATGGGTTCTCTACGATTTGTGGGCACATATTTTTTGTTATTCGTGAATACTCGGACAAGTACTGGGTATTACTGAAAACATCCCTGAATCCTGAACACTCACCAGTTTTTCCACTAATGATTATTTATCCAAAAATTCACAATAGAGCGTGCATCATTCATCATTCCTATTCTTTGTTCTCCTGTTTAAAATGTGTCCGTCCTGTAGTCATGCAGCAGAAACAATACAATGGGACGGAAACAACACAGTCACAAAGAAATTGAATGTAACAGTGCAAGGTCATGCACTTAGGGTCTAAGAACAAGAATTGTACTATAAGATGGCGATTTATCAGTTGGAAGCGACAGAGGAGGAGAAAGACCTGGGCGTATTGGTTGATCACAGGATGACTATGAGCCACCAAAGTGATGCAGCTGTGAGAAAGGCTAATGCAGTCCTAGGAAGCATCAGGCGAGGTATTTCTAGTAGAGGCAGGGAAGTGTTAGTACCATTATACAGGGCATTGTGCGCAATTCTGGTCTTCTGTGTTTAAGAAAGATGAATTCAAACTGGAACAGGTGCAGAGAAGGGCTGCTAGGATGACCCGAGGAATGGAGAAAGCTACCTAATAAGAGGAGATTCAAAGAGCTTGTCTTGTTTAGCCTAACTGAACGAAGGCTATGGGGAGCTATGATTGCTCTCTATAAATACATCAGAGGAATAAATACCAGGGAGGAAGAGGAGTTATTCAAGTTAAGCGTCAATGTTGACACAAGAACAAATGGATATAAACTGGCCATCAACAAGTTTAGGCTTGAAATTAGATGAAGGTTTCTAACCATCAGAGGAGTGAAGTTCTGCAACAGCCTTCCAAGGGGAGCAGTGGGGTCACAAAAACCTAACTGGCTTCAAGACTGAGCTTGATAAGTTTATGGAGGGGATGGTATGATAGGCTTGCCTACAATGGTTTGTAGCCGTTCTGCAACAGGTAGTAGCAAATATCTCCAATGGGTGGTGAGTGGATACTACATGGGGAGGCTCTGAGTTACTACAGAGAATTCTTTCCCAGGTGTCTGGCTGTTGGGTCTTGCCCACATACTCAGGGTCTAACTGATCGCCATATTTGGGGTCAGGAAGGAATTTTTCCCCAGGTCAAATTGGCAATGCCCATGGAGGGGTTCGCCTTCCTCTGCAGCATTGGGCACGGGTCACTTGCAGGTTTAAACTAGTGTAAATGGTGGATTCTCTGTAACTTGAAGTCTTTAAATCATGATTTGAGGACTCCAGTAACTCAGCTAGAGGTTGGGTTGCAGGAGTGGGTGGGTGAGGTTCTGTGGCCTGTGATGTGCAGGAGGTCAAACTAGATGATCACAATCATAGAATATCAGGGTTGGAAGGGACCTCAGGAGGTATCTAGTCCAACCCCCTGCTCCAAACAGGATCAATCCCCAGACAGATTTTTCCCCAGATCCCTAACTGGCCCCTTCAAGGATTGAACTCACAACCCTGGGTTTAGCAGGCCAATGCTCAAACCACTGAGCTATCCCTCCCGCCAATGGTCCCTTCTGGCCTTAAAGTCTATGAGTAAGCAATACAATCACAGAGAAAAAATGCAGTGGGACTCTATGATCAGCCACACAACACGGATGAGATTCACTCTGCGCAGAGGGCCAACACAACATTTACATACCATTCAAAGTCCCACCATGCCCAGCAAAGAGCAGCAAATCAAAGCAAACAGCGTATGAACAAACCTAAGGTGAAAATGGTTTAGCCAAGCTATTCTGTGATTGGAGAATATGTGCTAAGCGCTTTGAGGTAGGACCTGCGTCTTTATATATGCATGTCTAGTGCTATGGGGCCCTGGTTCTGGATGGGGCCCCTGGCAGATGCTATCATGTTAATATTCAAGATGAAAGAAAGTGGGTCTGGCCACTGGTGCTATCTGAACCTTGAGGGGCTATGTCAGGTCAGTTGGGCCCCAGGACTGTGCACTGCGTTGGCAGGGAGAAATGGCCATCCGCATCGCCAGCGCTTTCTCTGTGCCAGATCTGGGGCTGGTCTAAGCGACTGTTGGTCAGGGCTGTAGGAAGCAGCGATGTGTGTAAACTGCTTTGAGATCTCTGGATGGGCAGTGCTACGGATGCCTAAGGTATTATCGTCACCGCTGGAAGTAGAATGCCAGTCTGGACCAACCAATAGCCCTGTGTGGTACGGCCAATCCTATTCTTTGGAGTCCATTCCCAAACCTCCCCTGTATAACCCTCCAGTCTATGTATAACCCGGCTTCTCTTTTGCCAGGCTGTGGAGAAGCTAATAAATATTATACTATTATTTGATTATCCCTATATAATATATTGTTACATTTGTCTTAAGGAGATTTTACGAAAGACCCCTCTTCTCCCTCCCCGCCTCCTCTGGCTGTGGCCCTTTTGTGTTCCAGGCACCTGAGCAAGAGGCCGCTGGTTAGGTGGAGCCGAGGGCCTGCTGCCTAGGGCCAAAGAGCTTGGCCCTGAAGCTAAACCCCTTTGTTTACTCCCACTGGCTCACTGATTCCCTAGATTAGAACCAATCCTAATCCCATTAACCAGCAGCCACTTCCCTTCCAGGAGCAGTTCTCTCCACAGGGGCTGGGAGAAGACAGTGAAACACAGGATGTGAGAAGACGTGCAGCAGACACTCAGTTCTGCTCACTCAATACCTGTGGCAGTGGGCAGTATTCTATAGTGGGGCGTCAGGCTACTTTTGTGCCAGTCACACGGGTGATTTACTATATAACTGTGTGTGCCAGCGTGCAGTAATTCAAACGCCATGCAAACGCCGTTGTCATTTACCCCTGCACATAAACAGTGGGTGATAAGTAGCTGCCAAACCCACGGGCGGCCCGTGCGTGCAGCGATATTTTTCCCATAGATTTCGTGTTCTGCTCTTTCCTGAGCTGCTGCGGTATGAAGTCTTTTTACAACCATTTGATTACTGTGTGTGGGAAGCCTCTCTGCACTTAACAGCAGCTCAGCCATTATCCTCGCGTCTTCCTGGGAAAGAGGGCGGACCAGAGTCAGTTGAATACCAGGACTTGCCAAATAAATTATCCAATGACTTATCCCCCTTATTTACTGAATAATTCACTGAACTCGTATTTGCCCTGCAATACATTAGATTGACTATCACTCACTCAATCATAGAATACATGAGTGGATGAAAACTGCCAACATTCTGGACAGTATGTGATCAAATGTCATAAAATGATGCGCTTGGAGAGGCTGCAGAGATTTCAGTCGAGGAAAGGCTGTGGTCACCTGCTTGCTCAATGGTGGTTCTTACAAGGGGGGGGGGGTATTCCCCCTCTGTGCAGAAAGACGGCACATGGCCCAGATCCATCGAGTTTAAGTGGTATAAGGGCCTTGTGGTGGATCTCTCTGTTTCTATCACTGTACACACCCATCTATCAATCTATTGTGTCCACCCCTATTTCAGAGAGAGCCTTCTGTCCAGTGTTCCAGATAGGAAGGAGTCGGAGAGAGAGACTTCCTCATTCTATCTGAATCCAAAAGTGAAGAGGAAAGCTCATGCCTGACCCTGGAGGAAAGGCAGAGGCAGTAGAGACAGCATCACGCTATGGAGCCACCTCGTCAGGAATGAGGCACAGTGTGTCCAAACACCGTGTCTGACCCCTCCTGGGTGTGTTGCACCCTCCTCTGGCAGAGACCTGAAGGGTCTGGCTGCACTGGCACAGCTTGTCATGCCCACCAAGTCTCACTGAGCTGTATTGCACTGAACCGTGTAGCTCTGGGTCTGTCTCTGTCAGCAGAGGGTTCAGACAAGTGCTGGACACAGAGTGGAATGAGAAGGATCCATGACTCGCTGTCCTAAATTGGTTCCCTTCTGGAATAAATCAAAAGGGACCTGTATTCTCTGGCCTGTGTTAGGCAGGAGAGCAGAGCAGATAATCACAATGGTCCCCTCTGGTCTTAAAAGCCATTAATCTGTTTGCATGAGGGATAGATATTCCTTACATTCCTTACATGGAGTCACCCAAGATAAGCAGATTTACATCTGCTGCCCTCTCCCCAACCTCCAGCCCTCAGCCGAGGCCAGTACCTGTGGGGGAGATAGTGGGAGGCAGCGGGAGGGCAACAGCTTCAGCAAATGTTACTGAGCATGCTCAGTACAAGCCAAGCAGCAACTCTGTGGGAACAGGGCATGTGACACCCCTCCACACACACACACACACACACACACACACATCGTCTCTGCTCCAGCCTGATACACCTCTTCCTAGCAACAAAAATCTCGATTGCATGAGAACTGGAGTGGCGAGCCCCCCTCCATAATGTTCCCATTCAGCTCGGTACATGGACTCCGGTACGAACTCCGCAGTGTGCACGGCAACCTTGCCAGAGAATTGTCAGCGAGCATTTTGGAGCCTCTTAAAGAGAATTTGGTTTTGACCATGTTTTCAGCCCTTCAGATTCACTTTCTGAAAGCTCTCGTGCGAGAAGAATTCCCCTCTGCGAGAGTGAGTGCTGGGGTGTAGCTGAGATGTATTGAAATGAAACCGAACTCATTTTGGAGAAGTGTGCAGTGGTTAAGCCATCCAATTGGGAAACAGAACCAACACCATGTGACCTAGTATCCAATAACACAGCTCTAATAACAAATTATAAATGTAACCCATACTTACACAGTGTGGTTCTCTGTCCCCCTTTAGTGGCTGGATCACAGAGATTCATGGGCCATTAATAGCCTGCGTAAGCATGGGTTACAACTAGGAAGATCACTCACAGGACGAAATTCACTCCTGTATACAAGGCTTGTGCAGCAATAGGGCCCTCTGCACAGAGGTAAATTTCACCCTCTGTGGGCAGTTCATCAGCACTGCCTAGGCTGAAATGTATTGGCATCAAACATTCATCAAACAGCGCACCTCAGGCCATTCATACGCATAAGAAAGGACTAAATTCATTGCATAAAACTGTTGTGTCCCAGCTTTGCCTTGGACCCTTTCATTGTATATTCCACAAACTAAAAAAAGCAACAATTAATGTGACCTGAACAGCAGCAAAAAGGACGCTGCCTTGTAAACCAAAGGATGTATTATTAGTGTGTGACCACTAGGTGCATTTTGTTGGGTATCACATGATTTTTCTGTGTAGTTTTCAGCTTGAAACTGTTCTATGTCTGGAGCCAGCAGAGCAGGAGATAGACAGCTGATGGACACACACAGCTCTCTCCTGTGGTACCTTTAGTGTTCTGGCTGCAAAACTGAAACTAACAAGAAAGTGAGACTTTGCACTGGGGAGAGCGGAGGGTACAGAACCCCCGGAACATTTAAAGGGACGGGACATCACATTCCTCTACCCTATTTTAAAAAACTTTCCAAACCCATATCTATTATCATTTACATGGCTAACATGAAACACTAAAAGTTGTGAGTGGACTATTGCAGACTCTTAAATTGCAAAGTATTATTCTGCCCTGGAGTGGCAACTCACTAACTAAACATTTTATAAGTGCAGGCGCACAACTGGCTTTCACACGCTCTTGGGATAATGTGGTGATGCAGTGTCCCAAACAACAGGAACAATCAGTGGTTAGGAATCAACTGGATCTGGTACCAAAGTTTCTTCCACCAAGTCATCAAAATTAGGAGTTGTAATGGAAGGAGACTTGATTGGCTGAACAGAAAGTCCTACTGGAACATCTCTGGACTCTGGTACTTGTCGAGTCTGCAACTGGGCCATATGTAATTTCCATAAAATACCATAATTGTGGTAATATTACCACAAATGAAACAGGTCCTGTGCATTTTACAAGTTCACGAGGTACCAACTTCACTCCACAAGTTGTAGTTACGAGTCCACACTAAGTCTCCAACTCAAAAAAATGATGACGAGTCTCATGTCATTGATCAATTTGCATATCTTGGGATTTGGCTACATGTGAGGCAATATGAGGATGTAGCAGGTCCCAACAGGTACACATAGATAGCTTCAAGAAAAGAGTTGCAGGTGACTTCTGGGTAGTAGCATGTGGTGTGTTCCTGCAGACAAGCATGAAATTGTCCAATTTCTGCTAATGATGCAGAATAGACTTTTAGCTTTTAAGCTTTTAAGGCATGCTTAAGTGTTTGTATAAAGAATTCTACTAGTCTGTTTGTAGCAGGGTGATAAGGAGCTGAGCATATGTGCTGAATTCCATTTGAAACTGGGAACCTCTGAAATTCTTCAGAACAGAATTGAGGTCCATTGTCACTCTCCAACTGGAATCGTAAACCAAATTGGCTAAACAAGGTATGAAGCTGTCAATGGTCTTGGTACCTGTAGTAGAAGTCATTCTGAAAACTTCTGGCCATTTTGAATAGATGTCGACTTCAACCCAAAACATATAACCTTCTAAAGGTCCAGCAAAATCCACATGAATACATTTCCAAGGAGCCTGAGGCCATGACTCAGGGTGTAGATGAGCTGGGCCAGGATCATGCTGAATTTGCTGACATGTAGTACAGCACTTCACCTTTCTCTCAATGTCTTTGGCAATCCCCAGCCATCAGACATGACTCCGGGCTATGGTGTTCATCCATACAATGCCAAAATGGGTGTTGTGAAAAGCTTCCAAAAGCTGAGATTGAAGTGATTTCGGAATGATCACTTACATTCCCCATAAGATACAACCATCATTCACAGATAATTCACATTGATGGGACATGAGTTGTGTAAACTGGGGATTCTTTTGCTCCAGCACTGTACCCTGTAGTACCATCCCTTTCACAAGAGGAGCACATCATCTTTAGTGGTTTCTTTGTTGATGTCTGAACTAGTGATGGGTAAACTATCTATCGAATTGAGATAGAACACTTTGCCTGAAGTTTCTTCGGGTTGATGAGAACTTAGGCATGGCAGCCGCAACAGCCCATCTGCATTGCCATTCTGAGTCCCTTTATGGAACTGCATAGTACAGGAATGAACTGAAAGTAGCAATGCCCATAGTTGCATACAAGCAGCAGCTAATAGTTTTGGTCCCAACATTTAAAGTAACAGGTGATGACCCATCAGCATGGTAAAAATGTCTACCAGGCAGGTAAGTATGGAACTTACAAATTCTGAAGATAAAGCTGAGACCTTCTCTCTCTATTTGTGCATAGTTCTTCTCGGGAGTAGTGAGTGTTCATGATGCAACGGCAATTGGTTTCTCCAGGCCATTACGAAAAACATGGGAGAGAACTGCACCTACTCCATATGGTGAAGCATCACCAGCCAATTGCAATGGTAGCGAAGCATCGAAATGTTATGCTGAGAGGTGCTGGTGACTGCTTGAATCACAAACCCCATGGAGAGTGGGTGTGGATGTACCCTTCAATTCCCATAACTGTCAGGATGAGCTAATCAGAACCTAAGACAAAAGGAGGTTTTGAGCCCACCTACAAGTTTGGACTGAGTGGGCAGAGGGCTTTTGCTACGTAGTGGGGTGGGGGGTAAGGCAGAGCACACAGAAATTGAGAGCAGACAAAACAGAGCGTGGGGGCTGAGGCAAAAAGCAAGAAAGCCAAGCAGTAGCCTGTGCTCGCTGTGTGACCCTGGAGAAAGCTAGAGAGAGAGCGTTTGAGTCTGGTGTTGGCTAAAGAGGCCTGGGGCTGTAAGCCAGGAAATTGCTCCTTCGTTCTTGGTTTCTTCTGTGTTCAGAGAAGCAGGACTTCGTACATTCTTTGTAAATAAACAAGCTTGTATCAAAGAAAATACCAGGCTCCATCAAATTTCTGATTCCAATTGGAACATCCTTAGCAGGCAAGTAACTCATCTGGTATTAAACTGGACAGTCCTGCTTTTGTCCCCCATCCAGTATTCAGACAAAACCAGATGTCTGGTATCAGAAGGGGGACACCATTTTGAGGAACATGCCACTCCATTGCTGCCGCTGCGACCTCACACGCAAGCTGCCTGCTTTTAAAAATGGTGCCTCCCAAATGCATCATGACGTCATATGCACCATTCGTCCAAGGTCACGCTGGTGGGGGCAGGGTCAGACGGCAAGAGGAGGCCCACGCCGGTCCTGGAAGTACCAGAACATCCATTATTCCAGGAATGCATGAGTGGCCACCCTGACGGGTCCCCGAGTTAGCCACTCTCATCAAGCTAGCAGGAGTATAACTGGCAGTGTAGCTGCTGGTCACACAGACAGTGGTAGCAATGGCACAGCTTAGCTGTGCCAAGTACAAATGCCCCTGAAACCTGTGGGTACATACTCGGCACGACAGCTATCAGTCACTACACTACTATTTATACTCAGGCTAGCTCTCATCAAGCTCGTACAAGTACGTCTACATGAGCTGTGGAGCATGCCTCTAGCTCATCGTGTGAACATTGTCGATAAGGCCATCTAAAGTTCCAGGATGGAAACCATGGTCAACAAGACCTCCGCTCCTCTACAATAAGGGTAAAGCTCATCTGTGCAGGATGCAATACTTTCTCAGGAGCCAGTCCAAGACTGTCCAATGAGCTAACCAAGGACCATCCCAAACCTCGCCACCTTCTGCTTCTAGTGCAAGGCATGTTTTGTTGGTCAGCCTTCTCTAACAAAGATGTAGCAAGAGGAATAATTTTTTAAAAAGCAAAACAAACCAAAACCGTCCCAAAACAAAACACCACTGCACATACTTCTCCCCCGGGAGAGGCTGAGAGAACAAACAACATGTGACTGATGTGTAGTCATTTAGCTTAATGCACTATTGGAAGGCACTCAGATACTTTGGTGATGAGCACAGCATAAGAACCTATATTCTATATAGAATAGAATAGAATAGAATAGAATAGAATAGAATAGAATAGAATAGAGGCATCATTAGTTATGGAGCAAGACTTTTGTTCCCTCCCCAGACTTTTGTTTCCCTGACTTCTCAGAGGTCTATTTACTCCAGTATGTCTTTCACTTTTTGTGCACTCCCCCTCCCCCCAGGATATAATATAATCACAAATAATTGTTGTATATGCTGACACAACTTTGCCCCTCCCTAATGTTTCTGAAATTAAGCCCCTAGAATAGAATAGAATAGAATAGAATAGAATAGAATAGAATAGAATAGAATAGAGATGGGATCGCTCAGGTATGTAAAGTTAAGGATGTGCTGAAGTGCTTTGCTGTACTGGAGCATGAGTCTAGTGGTACAAGCTATATTGCAATTAGGGGTGGCTCCAATTAGGCAGGAGAACAATAGACAGTAATAAAACAATGAAATCCAGCATCTGTTTTCTATTTAAGTGGTACAGTAATTACTAGCTTCTGTGTATGAACCCGTGGCATTAACTATAAGCATCACGGTGTCTTCTCATCACCGGTTTGGTTAAGTGGCAGAATTAGTTTGGGACTATTCAAAGCATAATCTAATGTTCCACATTCAAAACAAGCAAACAACAACTTTTCTTGTTTTAATTTAAAATTGAGCTGCCAAATTTTCAAATGGGAGTGCTGATGCCTTGATTTAGGCACCTAAATCCATATTCAGACAGCCTGAATTTTAGAGGTGCCCTGAACACTTGCCTTTCCCACTGCTTTCAGCACCCTGCAGGAGTCTGCATTTCCCTAACACAGACTTTCTCCTTCCAATCACCCCATTCATCTTCCTCAGCAGCTCAGTGACCCTGGTCACTGGACATGGTCCCTTAGGGGAACTGCGATTGGTTTCACACTCAGGGTGACAGTCACGCAGTACACAGAGCCAGCACAAGGCCTAGGCATCACTGAAGTGCCATCTAGACCCTATTGTGAAGGACTAAGTGGGACTTCAGAGATGCCTCGGTCCTGTGCTGGCCCTTTGCATGGGGGTGAAGTGCATCCTCAGCACATCTGGGACCAGGTTATTCCATGTCCCGAGGCCAGTGAAGGCACTAGTAGCTGACAGTGTGCTGCACCTCCCAGGATAGAATAAGCAGCTTGCAGTATTTGGCCTTTGCTTGCCTTTGATCTCCATCACAGCTGGGCTACAGAGGCTCTCAGTGATGAATTCAAGCATAAATGCCAAGCAACCGACGTAAAACTTCAAACAGATTGATCACGGCTTATTGAGTGTTATCTTTTATTGGGCCTCGTTTCTACCCGGGCACTTCAGTTGGCTCTTTGCCAAGGAGGTTATAATTGACCCTAGCCAGTGACGGTGGCGTCTTAGTTACACAGTAACCACAGGGGAACCCTTTAAAAATCGCATCTCGTTGTCTTCAGGTTAAAGGAAACCCAGCTCCAAAGAACTGCTAGTCAAGGCAAGAGCTGAGAGGCACTTCCCAACACTTCTGGTCACCATGAAGGCTCTCCTGACTGCAGTTCTGTGTCTGTGCACCCTGGCAGCCTTCTCTGACTGTGTCACAGTCCAGGTAAGAGTTTTTTTAATTCCTCCTGCAGCCCCAGGTGCAGCGCATAGAGCTAAGCAGGATTAGCTCGCGGCAGCAAACTGGAAAGTACCCGCACTTCTGACAGTCTATTGTTACTTTAATCTTTAATAATACCCTGAAAGGGCAGGAAGCGATGAGTGTGCAATATGGCTGGTCATACAGGAGGTTGCTACTGATGCGCTAACTTTGACCAGACTGTGTAAGGAATAAATTCCAATGTTAGCGGGGCCAGTTGTGTAGTACGTGCCAATTCAGGAACAAAATCCCACCCAACGTTTATTTTAAAAAACCCAAATCAACGAACTGAAAAACAAACAAACAAAAGATACCGGAGAACTAATGTGACATTGGCAAGCCACCACCTCGTTCGCTTTGCCTGTATTTATATCCCTTCCCCACTCCCTGGTCACCCTGTCCATGTGTTATAGCCCTTCGCAACATTGTGCGCCTGTCCTTTGCATTTAGGTTGTCAGGTCTTTGAGGCAGGGTCTTTCTCTTACTCTGTTTGTTCAGCAAAATGGAGCTTTGATCTGGATGGACCCTCTTGGTGCTACAATCAATAATACAAATAACACTTATAACCATAATCATAATCAGTTTCTTCCTCTGCTAGGCAGGTGGCTATTAGCTTGTCCCCATCTGTCCCCTATAACTGCAGTAACCATTATGCCCCAGGTATTTCAGTACATAAATTTGGGTTTAACAGGTCCCTGGGTTTGATTTTAAACTAGTGCCTGAATTTTTTTGGAAATAACTGAGAACGCGGGAAGGTGCAGTGAGATAAAACTCAGCAGGCAGCCTGTGTGTCAGACAAGGAGCAAATCTATTTAGGATAGAGGTGGGAAGGATAAAGAATTTGGGATTAGAAAAAAAAAACCCCATATACAACACACTAACCTAATGACCGATATCACAAAGCCTAGTTAAAAATATCTAATAAAGCACAAGGTTTACTCAAAATCAACACTTCCCTGCAGGAAAAGAGGAATTTTAGCTGAATTTTCCATTAGGAAAATCTGAACAAGTGTTTTATTTCTGGTCAATATTAATGTATGTGTCCTCCAGAGCTGCTGCAGTGCCTCATGGGAGATGTAGTTTGGGTGTCTCATGCTCCCATTCTACCCTATAGGCCATGGATAGAGTACATTTCCCATGATGCATCATGATGTCTTCCTGTGGCACATTGTGGTGCATCGTGGAACCGCCATGGTTCGGTAGGCCTGGTTACATTGGGGTATGTCAGCACTTGCTCACACAAGGGAGCTGTGAGGCCTGCTCAGGCTTGTGTGGCCATGGTGTGACTCCTCTGCTCGGGTACCTGTCAGCAGCCTATCTCACCCTCCTCAAGCCTGGAGGCATCCCCTCAGATGGACAGTAGAAGTGCAGAGGGTGACTCTCATCCACCTCCCCGATCCTACTCCTTCCTGCTGGGGGCTGTTCGGCAAAGAGAAGCAGGTCCCATGAGGGATGCTCCACAGGAGTCTCCTCTCCCTGATCTCCTCAGGCACCTCAGGCTGGGGTTATATAAATGTTTACTGTCCCTAGTATAACTAATCTTACACTTTCTATCCAAATGATCACAAAGCCACGCAAACACTATGGGTGACATTCAGCCATCTGCACAGGGCAGCATACGTCATCCCACTGTCATACACCACTGTCATCCCTTAGTTTGAGAGCTTGCTTTCCCTCTGGTCAGGTTAAATGTCACCACAGAGACATAGGAATCACCTCACTTTACACGGAAATGCAACCATCTCTAGGGTGGGATGAAAGCATGCCACGATTCCAGGACCAGAAGGGACTACTGTGATCATCTAGTCTGACCTCCTGTAGAACACAGGACACAGAACTGCCCTGAAATAATTCCTGTCCGAACTAGAGCAGACCTATAAGAAAAACATCCAATCTTGACATTAAAATGACCAGTGATGGAGAATCCACAACGACCCTTGGTAAATTGTTCCAATGGCTAATTACCCTCACTGTTAAAAATGTATGTCTTATTTCCAGTCTGAATTTGTCTAGCTTCAACTTCCAGCCATTGGACTGTGTCAGACCTTTCTCGGATAGATTGAAGAGCCCATTGTTAAATATTTGTTCCCCATATAGATATGGATAGACTAGGATCAAGTTGCCCCTTAACCTTCTCTATGTTAAAACTAAATAAATGGAGCCCCTTGAGTCTATTACAAAAGGCAGGTTTTCCAACCCTTTAATCATTCTCATGGCCCTTCTCTGAACCCTCTCCAATCTATCAACAGCCCTTTTATAGACCTCCACAATATAAACATAAAAAATAGACAGATAGACAGATTAGATAGAGATGATATACAGTTGTCAAGGCTGAACTGTAGGCTGCAGGAAAAAAGAGTGCTTTGAAATGCTTCTCACTGAAAGATGCTATATGTACACGTAAGTCAGTATTGTTATCTCCAGAAAAAGTAAAAGTAAAATGTGTTTATTGAGTGTGCAGGAGAGAATCAGCCAGTAGAGCAATACCAGTAATAAGCTGCCATAACTCTGCACCATTTTTAATGCTTTGCAAACAGCAGCCAGGAAGTGAAGGGAAACTATTGTAAATAAATGGCAGCAGCTGACAATCCTGAACCTGGCTTCTCCTAACACAATGATGATAACCTGTAACGTTCAGGGTACGCCAGGGGAGAACATAGGTCAGTTCATTAGAAAAAGGGGTCTGAGGGCCAGGAGATGCTAATGCCAGCTGCTTTGCTGACTCACTCTGCAATCATAGAATCATAGAATATCAGGGTTGGAAGGGACCTCAGGAGGTCATCTAGTCCAACCCCCTGCTCAAAGCAGGACCTAATCCCAACTAAATCATCCCAGCCAGGGCTTTGTCAAGCCTGACCTTAAAAACCTCTAAGGAAGGAGATTCCACCACCTCCCTAGGTAACCCATTCCAGTGCTTCACCACCCTCCTAGTGAAAAAGTTTTTCCTAATATCCAATCTAAACCTCCCCCACTGCAACTTGAGACCATTACTCCTTGTTCTGTCATCTGGTACCACTGTGAACAGTCTAGATCCATCCTCTTTGGAACCCCCTTTCAGGTAGTTGAAAGCAGCTATCAAATCCCCCCTCATTCTTCTCTTCTGCAGACTAAACAATCCCAGTTCCCTCAGCCTCTCCTCATAACTCATGTGCTCCAGCCCCCTAATCATTTTTGTTGCCCTCCGCTGGACTCTTTCCAATTTTTCCACATCCTTCTTGTAGTGTGGGGCCCAAAACTGGACACAGTACTCCAGGTGAGGCCTCACCAATGTCGAATAGAGGGGAACGATCACGTCCCTCGATCTGCTGGCAATGCCCCTACTTATACAGCCCAAAATGCCGTTAGCCTTCTTGGCAACAAGGGCACACTGTTGACTCATATCCAGCTTCTCGTCCACCGTAACCCCTAGGTCCTTTTCTGCAGAACTGCTGCCTAGCCACTCGGTCCCTAGTCTGTAACAGTGCATGGGATTCTTCCGTCCTAAGTGCAGGACTCTGCACTTGTCCTTGTTGAACCTCATCAGGTTTCTTTTGGCCCAATCCTCTAATTTGTCTAGGTCCCTCTGTATCCTATCCCTACCCTCCAGCGTATCTACCACTCCTCCCAGTTTAGTGTCATCTGCAAATTTGCTGAGAGTGCAGTCCACGCCATCCTCCAGATCATTAATGAAGATATTGAACAAAACCGGCCCCAGGACCGACCCTTGGGGCACTCCACTTGAAACCGGCTGCCAACTAGACATGGAGCCGTTGATCACTACCCGTTGAGCCCGACGATCTAGCCAGCTTTCTATCCACCTTATAGTCCATTCATCCAGCCCATACTTCTTTAACTTGCCGGCAAGAATACTGTGGGAGACCGTATCAAAAGCTTTGCTAAAGTCAAGGAATAACACATCCACTGCTTTCCCCTCATCCACAGACCCAGTTATCTCCTCATAGAAGGCAATTAGGTTAGTCAGGCATGACTTGCCCTTGGTGAATCCATGCTGACTGTTCCTGATCACTTTCCTCTCCTCTAAGTGCTTCAGAATTGATTCCTTGAGGACCTGCTCCATGATTTTTCCAGGGACTGAGGTGAGGCTGACTGGCCTGTAGTTCCCCGGATCCTCCTTCTTCCCTTTTTTAAAGATGGGCACTACATTAGCCTTTTTCCAGTCATCCGGGACCTCCCCCGATCGCCATGAGTTTTCAAAGATAATGGCCAATGGCTCTGCAATCACATCCGCCAACTCCTTTAGCACCCTCGGATGCAGCGCATCCGGCCCCATGGACTTGTGCTCGTCCAGTTTTTCTAAATAGTCCCGAACCACTTCTTTCTCCACAGAGGGCTGGTCACCTTCTCCCCATACTGTGCTGCCCAGTGCAGCAGTCTGGGAGCTGACCTTGTTCGTGAAGACAGAGGCAAAAAAAGCATTGAGTACATTAGCTTTTTCCACATCCTCGGTCACTAGGTTGCCTCCCTCATTCAGTAAGGGGCCCACACTTTCCTTGACTTTCTTCTTGTTGCTAACATACCTGAAGAAACCCTTCTTGTTACTCTTAACATCTCTTGCTAGCTGCAACTCCAAGTGTGATTTGGCCTTCCTGATTTCACTCCTGCATGCCTGAGCAATATTTTTATACTCCTCCCTGGTCATTTGTCCAATCTTCCACTTCTTGTAAGCTTCTTTTTTGCGTTTAAGATCAGCAAGGATTTCACTGTTTAGCCAAGCTGGTCGCCTGCCATATTTACTATTCTTTCTACACATCAGGATGGTTTTTTCCTGCAACCTCAATAAGGATTCTTTAAAATACAGCCAGCTCTCCTGGACTCCTTTCCCCCTCATGTTGTTCTCCCAGGGGATCCTGCCCATCAGTTCCCTGAGGGAGTCAAAGTCTGCTTTTCTGAAGTCCAGGGTCCGTATTCTGCTGCTCTCCTTTCTTCCTTGTGTCCGGATCCTGAACTCAACCATCTCATGGTCACTGCCTCCCAGGTTCCCATCCACTTTTGCTTCCCCTACTAATTCTTCCCGGTTTGTGAGCAGCAGGTCTAGAAGAGCTCTGCCCCTAGTTGGTTCCTCCAGCACTTGCACCAGGAAATTGTCCCCGACACTTTCCAAAAACTTCCTGGATTGTCTGTGCACCGGACTTGTGCTTCATTCAGCCGAGCTGAAATAGCTGCGTGAAGAGCCTGCACTTCTCTGGCGGCTGGAAGTGCTGGGGATGCGGGTGGGACGGTGGCCGAGGCAAGTGGAGGAGAATGCTGGAAAGGTGCGTGCGGCACTGAAGGAACGCTGGGAAGTTGACCAATGCAGTCAATGGGAGAATATCACCATGTTTTCTGTCCCACATCACCTGAGCAAATACCCGGTACTGTCATGGATGCCGTCTCCTTCTGTGCACAAAGGAATTTCCATAACAGAAGAACGCAAGGCTCCATCTCATCTCGTAGCCTGAACTTAGCAGTGCCCAGTGCCAGCTGGTTCAAAGACAGGTATAAAGTTTGGTTCTCCAGCATGCACCAGTGTTTATCCAACTGCCCTTGAACAGTCAAGGATTTCTGTAGCTTGGGGTGTAAAATCCAGGGAATGGACCAAATTGTGGAATTACTTGTGATTTACATCAGTGTAATAGAGAGTAATTTGGCCCCATCAGGGACTAGATTCTGCCACCATTGCTCCTGCTGAGTGGTGTCACATTCCGTGAGTATCCCACTGAAAATAAAGGATCTATTTGTGTATTGAGGTACTGCTCAATGGGGGTAAAGGTGGGCTGTACGGGGATTTATGCTGGGATCTGGACTAATGCGTGGGCTTCTACTAAGGTAGCCTTCTTGGAAGAAAAACGTAATCCATATATAAGGCTCTAGGACTCTCAAACTGCTGTCGACTGAGGATGGACAGAGCGAGTGTCAACGTGTGTCTCTTTGGCAGGTGGGAGAGTTCTCATTCCCCCTGGAGTCTGTGAAGAAGCTGAAAGACTTCATGGACAGTTCCGTGACCAGGAATCCTCATCAGCTCAGTGCCAGATCCGCCCCTCTGTGTGCCAACCCTGACATTCCCAAGGAGTTCCTGGACCTCTGTGCCACACCAGACGCTGACCAGATATTCGAGGATCTAAGTAGGTGTTTACTGTTGGTACCCCAGAAGCCAGCCATGTTCAGTAGGGAAAAATCCGGACCTAAGCATCCCACAGCCCCACTCTGCCTTTCCACTCTCAGCACACTCTACTCCCCCCACCCATGCCCGGAGGGTGGGGGGGGAAAGCCGGTACAAATTACCAGGGCCCGGCGGTCCGGAATGGGGCCCAGGGCCCAGCTTCCCTGGCTTCCCCCCACTCTCATCGGCTCTGTTTAGCCGGTCCACCCTTGCTGGGGAGCCCGAAAAAATTCCAGGCCTGGCTTCCCCCCCACTCTCGTCAGCCCTGTTTAGCCGGTCCGCCCTTGCTGGGGAGCCTGAAAAAATTCCAGGCCTGGCTTCCCCCCCCACTCGTCAGCCCTGTTTAGCCGGTCCGCCCTTGCTGGGGGGCCCGAAAAAAAATTTTCACCGGGGCCCGAACCCGCTCTTGGCGGCCCTGCCTATGCCCCAACGCTCTAGGACCCTGTGAGTCTCCGGGCTGAACATTGTGAGGCCATCAGATTCCCACTACGCTGTGGGGTTTGATTTCCCATCTCACTCTCTGTGGAGGATTTTCTCCCTGGAGAAATTCAGTGTTGACCAGCTCTATGCAGCAATTACACTTCCTTCCCCGTGTGATTCATGTACATTCCCTCAGAGACTCTGTCACCCTCCAAGAGGCCTGTGTCCCACCCCTCAGAGCAAAGGGGCTCTCCCCGTTCGGCTGTGAAGTGTGACAGGTGCGGCCTGACCAGGCACCATGGCTGGGAAGGGTCTGTGGCACTGTCAGCAGTTGGACTGCCCCTGGCCTTAGAGGAGAGGGAGCAGCCAGCCCTAACCTTAGTTGTCTTTGATTTTAGAACCCATCGCGAGATCCCCTGAGCTGTGTGAGATTTGTGCTTTTGCTGCATGTGCCGGCTGTTGAAGAGAGAGTCTTCCTCGGCCTCCAGCCCTAGGAGGCATTACGGCAGCACAGCTCCAGCTCCCTCCATTGCCCTTCAACCTCTGCTTTCTGCTGACCTGAGAAGATAAGATAGGGACACTATGACTCCCTCCATCTTCTCGACACCTCTCCCTCATGCCAGCTTCAGTACTGCCAGCACTGACATTGAAAATCATCAGCCAGACCCACCCCACAAATAAAAAATAAAAAATCTGGAGGGTTTTTTTATTTGTCTTCCAGTTTCTGAGCCTTTAGGGAACACTCCGGTTTTGTTTTAGACATTTTCTCCACTACTATGAGGGAGGGAAACTTAAGTTTGTGTTTTGAATGATAGATTCTCACATAATCTCTTGACTCCAGGAGCTGGTGCTTTAAAAATACACCAAATATCACAAAATGCACAATAAATTCACAAGAGTTGGCAACACTGCTAAACCACACAAGAGCCAGCAGCATGGTATTCATTCTTATCTGTCCACCAGGCCTGCTCTCCAAGCCATAAACCCATCATTTTTTGATTAGGGAACAGGCAAATCACTAATTTTCCTCAAACATACACTTCAAACCTTCATCTATTTTGAGATTTTAACTTGAAATTAAACCTTCATTGAGCACTGAAAAATCTTTGGATGAGGATTTTTTAATTCCAATTTTAGGCCTTAGAACCATAAAGGCCAAAAATAAGCATCACAATAAAAACTGTCCTCATGAAATCCCCAGTCCAGAAATCTCATTAGAACCCAATTCTGCAAGATTTTCAGGGTCAGGGCCTGATCCTGCAGGCTATATCCCCATACCTGGTCACAATTAATTTCCCATGCCAATGTTTCCTTCTGAGCACAGGTGAGCAAATAACTGAGTTTTTGGTTTAGTGGCTGAACCCAAAAATCTGGTACGGGTTAACCTGAAACAGATTTTTTCAGTTTGTTTTGTTTTTTCTCACTGAAAGGAAAAACCAAAAAAGAAAATGTTGTTGCACGTCAAACTAAATATTTTGTTCAACCCAAAACAATTTTTTCTATGTTTTCATTTAGTTTACAAATGATTTTTACCTTTTCTTTTTAAAAACAAATCTAACTACATTTAGAAATAAACTGGTGGAATCTCCATCCTTTGAGGTTATGGTGGCCCAGCTTGACAAAGCCCTGGCTGGGATGATTTAGTTGGGGATTGGTCCTGCTTTGAGCAGGGGGTTGGACTAGATACCTCCTGAGGTCTCTTCCAACCCTAATATTCTATGATTCTATGAAAACATTGTTTCAAAATACAAAGAATGTTTCATTTAAAAAATGTTGAGATGAAACATTTTGACTTTGGGATTTTTTTTTTTTTCATTTTTTTCTCCCGCTGAAACTGTCTCCTGAATTTGACCCAAATTCACAAATAGGTTTGGTGTATCCAAAACTGCATTTTTCGGTGAATAAACTTCATCTGAAAAATTTCACCCAGCTCAACTCCTGAGTCAGGACCAGCCAGTCAGAACAAAATAGAACAGTATTTCACTTTGGACTATAACAATGTTTAAAGGGGGACTGGATAAATTCATGGTGGCTAAGTCCATAAATGGCTATTAGCCAGGATGGGTAAAAATGGTGTCCCTAGCCTCTGTTTGTCAGAGGATGGAGATGGATGGCAGGAGAGAGATCACTTGATCATTGCCTGTTGGGTTCACTCCCTCTGGGGCACCTGGCAGTGGCCACTGTCGGTAGACAGATACTGGGCTAGATGGACCTTTGGTCTGACCTGGTACGGCTGTTCTTATGTTCTTATGTAGTACCATGGCAGTAACTGCTCCTCCATGCTGCAGACAGACACACGCATCAGGAGTTAGGCAGAATGAATAGGAAAAAGCATTACACAATTTTCAATTAAATACCCCAATGGGCAGGCGCCTACATCATATCTGGCCCCCTAGGGGGCTGCGTCAGTAGAGCGCATGAAGACTGAATGAACCCTGGAGAGGGAACGGCTCTTTCCCTGCAGAAGCGGTCCCTCCAGCTCAGGCTTTGTGGAAGATTAGCAGAGCAGTGTGTGGTGCAAGCATGGACTGACATCGCCCAGGCTAGGCATGTCTTGTGCAGAGATGATTTCAGCCTCCTATCTAGGTCTGTTTGTCCAGCAACTTCACCAGCACTGGATTCAGCGTACCAAAAAAATACAGTTAAATTAATTGACAAGGGGCTGAGGGTCAGGATTGTCCCCTTGTGGAGAAACATGGCCTGTGGCCAGCATAAGTAACATGCTGTATTTCTTTTCTCTGCCTCTTTGCATTGTGTGGGAACTATGCCAATAATGTGAGTTGTCTTTCTCCAGCTGACTGGCAGGTTCCACCCTCTCCTGTGAGTGGTCCCCAAGGGGAGTTCTAGTCAATTAGTCTCTGCCATACACTCAGGATCCTTTCACCAGTCCACAAGTATCAGCTCAGTTCTGCAATCTGCTTTGCCTTTGGCTCCAAGAGATCCTGAGTACGCTGGCACAGGTCTCTGCTTGCAGGGGGTTGTGGGGAAGTCTGTGACACAGAGGCCCATCTGTGGGTCGCTACTCTGGGTCACCAGCACTTGTCAGGCCTGACACATTCACTACACCTAATGCACTGTTGTCATAATCTGTATCTAAAAGGTATCATATAAGCTACCATTGGAAAAATAACAACTCATTGATCATTAACCGTCTTACATAATGTATGTACCAGGTGTGTACAAAGAGTTATGAATATGTGCTAAAATTATGTTCTTCAAATTCATTTGCAAGCACTGCACTAAACAAAGGCAGGTGCATTTGCTTGTCGTCAGGCACAGACAATGAAGGCACATTTACATAAAAGACAAACAAAGCCATCAACCTAGCGAGGGAGCTAGCCTCTTGCGGAGGTCTGAATTTCAAATGTTAAGTAATTGAATCAACTGATTGAATAGAATATCACAGTATTATGAAAGTGTATCAGGTAAGGCCTTTTCCGAAAGCTAACACCACACTGGTGATTAATATCATGTCTGTATTAACACTATAGGAGAAAATATGGACACTCAATGATATTATGCTTTAAAGTCTGTGACCAAACACAGGGAGAAACAGGTTTTCTCCCAGACAGAAGGGAAGGCAACTAGCTACCTGTCTCAAAGGAAATTAAACAAGGTGTGACCAAAAACAATGAAAGCCCAATTTACGTATGAATCAGCAGGGGAATGGAAAGTCCACAGGAAGGGGAGAACAGCATGAGGTCATGCGGAATCTGAGGTCAAAACAGTGAGTCTGGGAAGATATAAGGAAAGAGAAGAAGCCATCTTGCCATCCATCACTAGACACACAAGGGCCAGAGCTCTTGCAAGCTGAGAAAGACGAGTCCTTCAACCAAAGGGGCTGAAGTCTCTGGGAATGGAAGAATTGTGAGTAAACTACTTTGAACAAAGATTGAAAATTGCTGAAATTAGGTCTTAGCCATTAGAAAGCATATTTTTACTTTTATTTGCTTGTAACCATCTCTACCTTTATTTCTTTTACATAGCATAAGAGATAAAGTCCTCTCCTGGGAAAGTAACAAGAAACAAAGGGTAGGAATAAATGGTCATCTTTCACGATGGAGAGAGGTAAATGGTGGGGTCCCACAAAGATCTGAATTGGGCCAGTGCCATTCAGTATCTTCATCAACAATCAGGAAAAGGGGGTGAACAGAGAGATGGCAAAGTTTGCAGACAATACAAAATCACTCACGATAGTTAAGCTGACTGTGAAGAGTTACAAAGGAATCTCACAAAACTGGGTGACTGGGGGGGAAAAATTACAGATGAAATGTAATGTTGATAAGTGCAAAGTAATGAACATTGGGAGACATAATGCCAACTATACATACAAAGTGATGGGATCTATATTAGCTGTTACCACTCAAGAAAGAGATCTTAGTGTCATCATGGATAGTTTTCTGAAAACATTTGCTCAGTGTATGGTGGCAATCAAAACAGCTGGAGAGGAGACAACTGGATGATCAGCCAACATTGTCACCTTCTGATGTCTGGGAGGGACCAAGAAGCGAATGTGTGTGTTTTTCTGCACACAAAAGCAACAATACTCTGTTACCTTTCTTAGTGAAGTTAAGGCAGTTTGGAGTTGTCACATGACTTAGCATGTCAGGGTAAACACGGGTTCCCCCATCACCTTTAGCTTGAGAGGAGTCATGGACCAATGCTTCGTGCTCTAGCCTGGGCTGTAGTATAGCTGGGTTCAATTCCAACTCTGCCACAAACATCCTGTATGACCCAAGAAAAGTCACCTTTGTGCCTCAGTTTCCCATCAGAAAAGCTGTTTCAGAATAGTGCTTCCCTGCCATACAGGAGGGCAGTGTGGCTGATGCTCAGATACTGCAGTGATGGGGGCCACATAAGAACCTTACATAGAACTGCTAATTCATTTGAAAACTACCAACTGCCTTGTTTTCACTAGGATTTCACCTTTTTTCTAGTGAAGATTCACCCTCACTATTGACTCTCAGAATTTGAGAACATGGAGCAGACAGAGCAATAAATGATTGTGTAACGCATGCTCATGCAAACTTGAATTTCATGCGCAGTAGCATATAAACATAGTCAGAAGCCTTCCCACACATACTTTCCACAAATAACACCACCACATCCTCTCCCTTCAAAACTATTACAACATTGCAGTCTGCTCCTCTGGCCTCCTGCCATCCCATCCACAGGCTCTTTCGCCTTCCAACAAAACAATCCAACCTGTGGCCTAAATTCTATTTTCTTGCAGAGACCTAAATTCTATTTTCCATTTCTGTCCTGGATGTTTATGTCCCCACCAAAGACCTCTCTCCAAACCCAAGGTTCAAACCCCTGACTCAGATAGGAATGACAACAATATCATTTTGCATTTATTCAGGAAGCCAGAGATGTCTTTTCCAGATGCATTATTTACATCATTTCAAGCAATCATCTTGAATTCATTCAGTTGCAAGTGATACCGTTCTCCAACCTAAATCTTAGTTAACTTTTCTCCCCCAGAACCTCAACATACCCTGGTTTCAGGCTGACCTTGTGTTATTCCCACCTGCCCAAAGCCAGCAAGTATTGGAAATCTAATAGGAAAGCAAAGATTTGACAGATTTTCCCTTCAAAGTTCCAGACCAAATAAGCTTCTAAATTTCCTACTTATCCAAACCACAACTACTCCCGGTTCCAGACCACCCACATGTTACTCATTGCTAACCAGGATAGGGTGCGAATGACCAGTAGCATAGAGATGTCACAGAAAGAAATTCACATTTGGATTCACACATCTGGAGGCAAAGCCAGAGTTATGAAAGATTTAGTGAAGGAGGAAACTGAAACCTAATGTGGATGCCTGGGAATACAGGAAGTGCTTGGATCTACCTTCAACTGAGACTCAGCAAATAATAAAGACATCACTATCCAAGGAAAGTTCAGTTTTATTTTCCATGCAAACAAATTAAGGTACCTTGATTTGCCTAATTCCAAACATTGTGAGATAGACACTAAACTGGAATCTGTGCTTTGCAGGGCATGTTCACTATAGCCAGACTTTGATACTTAGACCTCCCACAAAATGCCAGCGCTTAACGATAATGTTAGTTACAGTAGAAACATTACAGTTACTGTGTGCATGAATAAGTGTCAATTTTCTAGTATGAATTTGTAACCAAAGTACCACTTACCCAGAAAGAATATTCACTGACAAGTAAGAATGTCCAGACTATTGTGTGATTCAGCATTTTTATTTATTTACTTATTTTTAACTATAATGTTTCTTTACATCATTTTCTGTAAGTGGGAAATAACTTGCTGATATACAGAATGTGGTAAGTGAACGAGACTTTCTTTTTAGCCACACTAACCTGAACAAAATGCAGCGATTAGTTTTACAATTAGAAAATGCAACTATTAATATATACAGAAGAACAGGCATAACTGCATTACAATGCACAGGAGCTGCTTATCTCAAAACTATTGAGATTAAAAATTATAGTGATTAAAAACCAACCTGGGTGACAACTGACAAGGATGTGTATTGTACTCTGTAAATGCAGAAATATTGTGTTTTCTCATGCATATTTCAACTGCAATTACACCACAAGACCTGGATTGTGTGAACTATTAAAGTGTACCTGCTTGTTGCAGTATTGGGAGGTAAATGCACAAGTATCACTACAGTGTTATTACTAAGAAGTCAGTGAAGGTGCAGCAGAAGAGCTGCAAACTCAACCAAAAAAACTCAGTCTAAGGTTCACAGATTTCAAATGGCAGAAAATACCCCTATCCCTAGATGAAATTATATAGTTTTATTATAAACACATCCACATCATAAGGGTGCACATACATGTAACACCCAGGAAGACATATGCACACAGCCATCACAATCACATGCACAAATCCTTTACTACACATACATAACGTAAGCATTAAAGAAACCCCAAAGTGCAAAGATAGGAGTGGTGTGAGGAGCCTAGCAACTAACCATCAGCCTGCGCAGAACCCCACCAGGGTATAGAAAGCTCTCCCTTGAGTAGCCTCTTGCATCAATAGATAAACAGATGCCACAAAGAAAGGGAATTGTCCTGGAGCCCTGGATTCCCATAGCCCAAACCCAGGAACAATGAGAGCGGCTTGCCTCTAAGCTCTGGGGCCAAGCACTGCCAAGCAGAGAAAGAAACTGCTGATGCTGCCCTGGGCAGGAGGAGTAAGCCCCCTTGCAGGTGGCAGCTCGTCAGTGTTCTGCAGCACAGCACCTATGCAAAGGAACTTATCATTGCTGGGGTGAGGTCACAGGGTCCTTCTGGGGAAAAAAGTATTGGGAGGTAGGGCGCGGGAGGTTTGCAGAGGGCAGCAGGACAGATGGTTAGTTCAGATTGATCAGCAACATTAAGACAACTAAATGGACACTGAACCAATCCTGTCGTTAGCCCCACCTCCCACTATTAAACTGGATTGTGCCTGTGCTAACCCCATCCCACGGCACACGGGTTGTGCCGATAGAAGTTTCTCTGCGCTAGCTGATCTACCAGTGCAGGTGAAGACAATCACACACGGATTTAGACCTCACAAGGTTTTTACAGGAGATTCTACAATTCCCCGAACCTCCCACCCATCCTAACAAAGGTTTTTGGAAAGTGAAGCAGTGACCCTGGCGTGGGTGTTGGGAGGGGATCTTGTTCGTGTTTCTCAGGGCTAGTCCACCCTAGAAGCACTACACGGGCACAGCTGCACCGCCTCTGGTGAAGAGCTCTCCCGTCAGCATAATAAATCCACCTCCGCAAGAGGCGGTCGCTATGTCGGCGGGAGAAGCTCTCCCACTGCTCAGGTCGGTGTCACTTACGTCGCTCAGGGGGTGGCTTATTCACACCCCTGAGCCACATAAGTTATACCGAAGTAGGTGGTAGCGGAGACCTGGCCTAGAAGAGAATAGCTTTGCCAGTGCAAATGATAAATGCAGGATAAATGCAGAGACTGCAGGGCTTGGCTGGCCCCATATACATGGTTTCATCCGTCCTCAGAGACAACCTGCGCAGGCTGCATTGGCGCAGATTTCACATATATCCATGTCTTGGACAGCCAAGTCTGTTCAGGAAGAAAAGAGAATATTTCAGTGATACTGTCAGGGCATTTCTGTAGGGGAATTGAGCAAGCACATCAGGGGACATGGAGACTCCTTCTCACTGCTGCTTTGGGAGCTTTAATAGTCACCCGAACAAAATAACAAGGAAAACTGCACCTTGTAAAGTCTTAGCTGAAGAGTGGCCTCTTTTACCAATGCACTGGGGGAAAATAGTGCACAGGAAATAGGTATTCAGTGACTGAACCAGGAACACTCAGTAGCACAGAACTGTGCTGTTCAGAACCTAGATTCATCGATTCATCAAGTTTAAAGCCAGACGGGACTATTAGATCATCTAGCCTGACCTCCTGGATAACCCAGGCCATTAAATTTCACCCACTTACCCCTGTATTGAGCCCACTAATTTGTGTTTCACTAAAGCATCTTCCAGAAAAACCTCCAGACTCAATTTGAAGCCATCAAGAGATGGAGAAGCTACCACCTCCCTTGGTACTTTGTTCCTGTGGTTAATCAACACTGATGTTAAACATTTTGCCTTATTTCTAATTTGAACGTATCTGTTTTTAGCTTCCAGCCCTCAATTCTCCTCCTGCCTTTCTCTGCTAGATGAAAGAGCCCTTTAGTACCTGGCGCTTGCGTTAACAGCTAGATTGTTTTCACATATCGGAGTCTGGATTTGGTGACATTCAGGGTACACATCTTTTCTTTGGACTGAGGGAGTCTAGTCCGGATGGTGCTTATCTGGGAAGGGCCACTTACAGCTGTCTTGATCTAGTGAGTTGTAGTGTTTGATTTTTTTTTTCTGCAGTGCTCAGAGAGCAAATAAAATTCAATGACAGACGTTATAGGGTTTCATGCAGGAATCACTGGGCGAATTTTCTATCCTGGGTGATGCAGGAGGTCAGACTAGATCAGGGGTGCCCTGTACACGCCCACCAGAGCATTTCATAAGGCCTGCAGCCTGTTTCAACACAATATACTAATGGCCGATTCATTGGCGTTTTGTTGTCATGTTGACATCATTTTCGTTTACACAAGTGTGTAAATAGGTTGGTTCTAATTGTACAATATTGTCTATCTAAATACATATGAAACAAGCTGAATGTAAAATAGAAATCAGTACAGGTGACTTTAAATCTTATTAATAATCTATAGAATCTGCTTGGCCCACACAAAGGTGTGCTTAGGTTTACATGGCCCTCCTGTGTAATAAGGTTCGGCACCACTGGATTAGATCATCACAATGGGCCCTTCTGGCTTTCAACTCAGCTAAGTTGTAGCAAGAACAATTACTCCGGGGAGCGATCCCATAGTCGCTTCAGCTGGACCCAGGTAACTCCTGCATCAGCAGGCGTCATACAGAAATCTCTGTGCTAGCTAGCGTCGACCTCAGCAACTACTGCAGTCGCTACAGGGAATTTTGTATGACTGCCTGCTGCGGAAAGCTCACGGGTACACCAGCCCTAGCTGTTTATCAGCTGCTCTAGTAGCAGGCTGAGAGCCTAGGGGGAACAGTGCAGTTCTGGGGCTGCCTCTCTCGAACATTTGAGATTGAAGGCTCTCAGCTATGGGGGCAACATGGGACGCTTGCGAGAATATACTACGTACTCAGCCTGTTAAAAATGATGGGTGCATCTTCCCTTTGACATACGGGCTGAAATTCTTTGGGCAGCTCCGGGTTTGCACACACAGAAATGAAACTTGTCCTAGCCAGCATCCGGGGACTGGCTCTGGCATCCGCATCCAAGAGCTCCTTCAGCTTCTTCGCAGCCTCTAGCGGGAACGAGAATTCCCCCTCCTATTTAGAGAGAACCAAAGCAATATGTCAGGCAAGGAGTCATTACACAGACCCCTCTCGCTTCACCAGAAGCCAGTGATGCCAAACACGGGCACAATGTTACATTCCAGGGGAAAAGGATGATGCTCACTGTTGGGTCATTTTGGAACTGCGGGAGGGGGCCTGTGGCCCGATTGTCAGTTCTTCAGTACAGAGACCTTTGAGGTCACCTCACCATGTGACCAGGCTGGCCAATCAGCTAGACAGAGGCTTTTCTACCCATCGTACTGAACAGCAGCAGCTGCATGCATATTGCACTTATCCCTGGCAGACCCTGCAGCTAAAAGTCTCATTTGCACTGGCGGGTGCATAGAGAATGAGGAATGTAACCACGCCATGAGGAGGATCCATGTCCTTTGCTATGGTCCAAAAAGAGTGGTGTAAAAGCTGGCCCAGCCCCATGGTGGTGACTACTGTTTCTACTGGGCTTGGAGCCAGCATCAGATGATGCTCAACAGACAGGCAACACTGCGTATTTGCAGTCCAACAGGAGAGGGATGGGTGTGTGAGCGGGAATAGACTAGGTGGAGTAGCCGGGCTTGTAGGAGCAGAGCTTGACTCGCAGCCCCCTTCCTTTCCCGCCAGACAGAATGTCTGTTCCTGGGCTCCGGAGCTGCCAGATTTTATAATGGAAATTGAAACATTTATTTGCAAATGATTTCTGTTTACACTCCACAGACGCCACACGCCTCACAAAGCATCTTTTATGCATCTCTGCAATGTGCCATCGAGATCTGTGCCATATGGCAGGGTCTTTGTTTACCCTACACAGCCCTTGAAAGCACATTGCAAAGTCACATGGATGTCAGTCACCATCTTGCCGAAGATGCTTTGTTGGTCATGTGGCTTCTAGGACATATGGAATGAAAGTAGGCCGAGGGATTTCACAGACCAACAGTCTGGGTGGGGTTTTTGCCTTGAGAAATCAGTTTGAACCTGGGGAAGCTGACCTGGCCCAAGTGAAAGGGCTAGAATCCTGTTCACAAGTGAATTGCACGAGCATTCTGGTCTCACGAATGGCAGGGTGAAGCCAAGCTCAATGAATATCAACACAGGGCTTAAAAAATACAAACGTACTTAACATTCTGTACAGCCCTGGGTAATAGCCCTTCCCACGGAGCTGGGCTCAAAGTGCAAGGAGCTGGACGCTTAGAGCTGAGCATCCTACACCCATGCATGCATGTGTGCATGTGGCCACTCTTGGAAAGACATTGGGTGTGTTACTGGCGGTAAAATAAGGAAAGAGAACCAGGGGCAAACAGCACATTAAAGATACTAGAAAAGGCAACAACAGTTTTTCCAGTTAGATGTGGCTTTATGGTGTACAAAAAAAGCCATTGCTGCAGCTGCAAGGCAGATAGGAAGTTGGAGATTTTTTTCCTTTCACAGAAAAGCATCTGTTCCCACCCACAGTCCTTGAGCTCAGGAACAGCTTGGGAGAAAAGGAAGAAGTGACCTCACAATCAGCAGCACCCTGCCCCAGAAGGGGAAATGAAGAGTAAAGCAAAGCTGAGATACTGTATAACAGTTCCTGGCAAACCTGCCCTACATGCAGAGACTTGATGAACACCTGACGATACTACACACCTTGGCATTCCAGTGAAGTTAGTGAAATGGCAATGAAATTCAGTGATCACAGGCTCCGCGGGGGTCTGAGCACAGACAGAATTCTCTCTCTCTCTCTCTCTCTCTCTCACACACACACACACACACCCAGCCCCCTTTGGGTCACATTTGCAAAATAACACAGCACCCAACAGCTTCCCGTTGTTCCCAAGGCCCCAAGAGTAGGTGCTTAAGCACTTTTGATAATCTGGCCTTATTTACCATCCCCCTTTTGATTTAATAGCCTTTAGGTCCATTTTTTATTCCCTACGTGACCTTGCTGCAGGCTCCGTCACATAAATTAGTTGATTATCTGCAGGGGGAACTTCTGCCCAGAAGCAGATTAGCCAGGTGGGCCAGAAATAATTTAGCCCCTTCTGTGAAATAGGAGATGTCTCTAATCACTATGTCTGGAGGTGCCTGGCAGCCATCGGGCACACACTTGACACTTATAGTCCAGAACATCTCTCATTGGAGGAGTTCAAAGCATTTCTGCAAACGATCAAGTCTCACAAACCTCAGAGATAATTATAAATACAAACCCCATTATACAGATATTTAAATAGAGGCACGGAGAAATGAAGTCACGCCCCATGCCAGTGGCAAGGTGAGGATTAGAACCCATAAATCCACTTTATACTCTCCTGTTCTAATCATGCTCCCTTGCATCACAGTCACACCTTGTTGAATCTGTAATAATAAAAGGACAGAGGTCTGAGAGCCCGTGATCTCACCTGGACATAGACAGGCTGGGAGCTGTGCACCAGTATCAGAAGCATAACAGTTACTGGGAAAGTGACACCTTTCATGGCACCTGCAGGTACTACTCCCTTTCCTTCTCAGGCTAAGTCTTCTGTCTTGATTTGAGTGCTTCGTTCTCCTTTTCCTGTGTCTCTCTGGCTCCTTTTCTCTCTCCTCTGTGCTCCTTTGGATTCTGAGCACTCAGTTCCTCTAGCAGGCAGGCCTGTTCCTTCCCAAAGGGAAGGGAAGCTTTATAAGGCCTTCACACACCATTGACTTGGTCATTCATTAATCCAACCATTGACTGAGCACATTTATTGCCATCTAATAAACACTGAAAGGACTAATAGTTAACTGCTTATCAACAGAGCAGGCCAGCCCCACCCTTGCAGGTCCCAATGTTTATGAGTCTCTTCAGGCCTGGGAAAGTGGCTATAACACAAGGAAGCATAAAATTCCAGCCCTTACGTGCCTAATCCCAGGCACTGTCTGAAACCACGTCCCCCTATGTGGTGTGTCCTTAATTTCCCGGCCAGCTCATGTGTCCGCAGTGTTCTGAGAAGGAAAGAGGATTGGAAAGAGATAAGAGGCATTTGGCCCCTTGAAGCAACTGCTGGTCACTCGACTTCCTCCTGGAACTCCAATGAGTAAGGAAAGCAGTGAGGGATCTGGGGGAGCTGAATGACGCGAGGTATCTGCAGTGCGTGGATCTGTGAGTTTCTCTCACTGCTGCTTTTTGAAGCACCTTACTAGAGTGCTCCCATATGCATGGTACATCCTAGCCCCAGAGCAGCTCCCAGCTCCCAGCCAGCGGGAAAGAAACAGTACACAAGGAATGCAAAGGGATTGTGCAAGAATTTCTTATGGTCCTTAACAATGATACAGTCCTGACCAGACTCCTTCCACCCGGTAGCCAGCCAGCAGGATCTCCGGCTGCAGACAGACAACTCACACAATCCCCACAAAGTGAGCAACCCCCATCAGGAATCTGCACCCGGTTCCTGTTGGGAGAGAGATCACCGTGGGCCCTTCCTGAAATGAAAGGTAAAGTCCCCTGAATGGCTACATCAAGATGGTCAGTCCACATCAATCACACAATATTGCTACGGCCTCAGACCGCCCTGGGCTCTGTGCAAACACAGCCCAAAGGGACAGACCCTGCCCCGAGGAGCCGACCGTCTGAGTATAAGACAAGAGGCAACAGGTGGACACCGCCAGATTGACGGGGAAGGACAAGGAGACAGTGCTGGTCGGCATGGTGGCCAGTGGTCCCAGCACATTAGCGGCCTAGTCACTGCTGAGCTTTTGTGTAGGCTTCAGGGCACAGGAGCATTTTGTGGAGGGCTCTGAAGGAAGCCGATGAGCTTGATTGGCGGGTGCTTGAGGGGAGCACCCCCCACGCGTGAGGGGCAGCCTGGGACAAGGCACAAAGAAGTTTGTTTGAAGATGTAACAAGTGAGCAATGGAGGCTGGTATCATGAGCCAGTCGTAGGCAGGAGGCGGCCTTGTGACACTGAAAGAGAGACGCCCGGTAGGGCGGGAACTGGCTCAGAATTCGGGGAGTAAGACCCCCAAATCTAATCAACCCCCCACCTCAGCCCCAACCCACCCCACACCACTGCCTACATCCATAAAGTGTGGGCAAGGGGCCTCTTTCCTTCTCTGAGCTCCTGAAACTATCTCCCTTACTGTAAAATTACCCCTTCTTCCTCTCCTACCAGCAACCTCCCCTCAATACTCCCTGCCCCACTCCCCCGACCCTCCTCCCTCTCCCCAGGGCTCCCTGCCCCACTCCCCCAGACCCTGCTCCCTCTCCCCAGCGCTCCCTGCCCC